>JAPUUL010000361.1:0-20088 GCA_029590625.1 Lasiodiplodia mahajangana
TCGAGTCTGATATACGGTCCAGCTCCGCCACGGCAATGTCGCAGGCCTGGTCGTAGCCGTCAGCTATCCGGATAGGGTGAATTCCTTTATCTATGAGCTCGGCGGCCTGCTCGAGCAGGGCACCAGCTAGGACAACGACGCCGGTGGTACCATCGCCGATTTCGTCATCTTGTGATTTGGAGAGCTCGACCAGCAGCTTGGCGACGTGGTTCGAGATCTCCATCTGCTGTAGAATAGTAGCGCCATCGTTGGTCACTGTAATGTCCCCGTCGGGGGAAATAAGGATCTTGTCGAGACCACGGGGCCCCAGAGAGGTCTTCACGATGTTCGCGACGGTGCGGGCAGCGAGAATGTGTGACTTGACGGCTTCGTTGCCATATTGGCGCTTCTTCTTTCCCTGGCTAGTCCCAAAAGGTTAGATGATGCTCATGAGCTCGTGGGGACAGCTGCTCCCCCGCTGCTTTGTCGGTTGACATACTCTCTTACGACGATGAACGGCCGTCCCTGCTCATCCTTCATAACCGCAGCTATACAGTAGCTTCCTGTTAGTATGTGCGTATTATCGGTCGTCGCAGTTTAGGTCATACCATTTGACAGATCTAAATCTACAGGCACCACGCATCATTAGCATAGATCAGAACAATAATCCAAGCAGCCGGGTATGTAAAGAACCCAGAGAGCTTAGGCGCGGGGCAGGGAAGGAATTGCGTACTCATCGCCATGTTGCCCGATACGTATAGCTCTTTCGAGCTTAACTGGGTGAAAAGGTGCGGTGTTGATACGCAGTGCACGTAATATTAGGGCGTTTCAAAAGAGAGGCTGCGCTGGTATGAAGTTGTTTATCGCCGTGAGTCGGTTCTGCCTTGGCTGGTTTGGTGGGCTGTAGATGTGGATATAGAATCTTCTGCTTCCCCAAATTCTAAAAATCAAAAGAAAGATGGGCCCCCTAACTTGCTTGCCTTACCTATCGCAATCCCCCACTAATTATGCCTGCGCGGGGCTCTCTAATTGGACGTCAGTCACTAACCTCCCTAGAAGTATGCTGTACCCTTCTATACCTACCACATGCACCTACTATGTAGGCATCTAATAATAATCATCATTACAGTCAATACCTCTTGTGTCCTCAGTCTAGTCAGGGTTGGGTATCCTAAATAGTTACCAAAAAATAAGGCAAGGTGCTCCAACCTGGAGCAAAACACCAAAGCTCATCGCCAGGTTGCCTCTCTAAATTCCCGTTATATATCTCTAAAATAAGAAAATGCTCATCTGCTACATGGGTGGGCCAGCTGCTATACAAGCCGCACTCTATGACAACAACAAACTTTCTCGCTAAATATTACTGGTACAATGGCATTGCTGCCATCAAGACTGCTCCTTCATGCACTTCTGGATCTGTGTCTTGTAACGATCTCTTAGCGCCCGTCTATTTACCTTTTGTGTCGCCGTTACGAGTCCCTAGATCAATCAGCATTAGCAGTCATCTTATAGGAGGGAAGGGTTGGGTGCTTGCTTACAGTCGCCGGTGTCCACTCTTCCTCAACAACTATGACGCCGCTCACCATCTCAAGCCCACTAAGGCCAGCCTTCTTCGCCGTGACTATTAAATCACTATGAACCGCGTCTCGTACTTTCTTGTTGTGGTGCATGTCTTCGTGGTCGACATCGAGGCTCTTGGCCAACTCGGCGAGTTGCCTCTCGTTAGGCGTAACAATAGCGATAGGCCGTGGCTGCGAACTGTCGCCATGGATCATGATGTTGTTAACATACACGCTGCCACGATAGATGGCCTCGAGCTTTTCCAACGCAATGTACTCGCCGCCCTGTAATTTTACTAGGNTTTTTAACGCGATCTATGATTTTGACGTGACCCACAGAGTCAATCTCGCCAATATCGCCTGTTCGGAACCACCCATCCGATGTGTACGCCTTCTCCGTCTCCTCCGGGTTCTTGAAATACCCCTGGGCGACGGGTAAGCCGCGCAAAAGGATTTCGCCTTGTGGCGGTTTTGCAGACGCGTTATAACCCAGATCCGGAAGACTAGCAAGCTTGAGTTCCAAGGAGGGTGGCACGGGGCCAATAGCGTTAGGCGTCCATTGCAACGGGCAACCCAAGGACTATAATGATACTTGGCGTCAGTAATCGTCACCTGAGATGAGCGCATGAAATTACTCACGCCGTTCGAGCATGTCTCGGTCAAACCATAACCAGTAACCATAGGTGCCAACACTATGCTCATAAATTGTAGTGTTCCCTCAGAGATGCCACTACCACCGTTAAAGAGAAAACGTACACGACCTCCCGTTAGATGCCGGACTTTATTGAAAACCAGTGCATCCAGGACACCACCACCAGGTAAGCCAGTCGAGACTAGCAGCGATTTCAAATTGTACGCGGCCCAGAACAGATTTTTCGTCAAAACACTACCAGAGTTCACTCGGCCCTCAATTCCTTTTTTGATCGTCTCCCAAATCTGTGGGACGCCGACCATGACCGTTGGCGCAAGCTCACGCATGTCTCCCGCACAATTGCGCATCGAGGTATCGGCCAATGTGCGAGGGGAGCCATAACCCAAAGTTCCTCCCATACTGATGACGAGGTTCTCCACACACATCTCCAAGATGTGTGCGAGGGGTAGATAGGCTAGAACCACCTCCTTGGGGGAGACCGTCTCGGCAATGACTTCGTATAAGCCCGTGACACCAGCGATCAAGCCCTCGTGCGTGATGGGCACGCCTTTAGGAGTACCAGAGGAACCGCTCGTATACATGATACAGCACAGGTCTGTCGGCTTCGGCGGGACAGCTGCGACGGGATTCTCAGCACCGAGGGCGACTAGTTCGGAGTACGACAGAATTGTAAGGTGGGAATGGGATGCTTTGAATTTAGCTAGCTCGTCATCCGATATAGGCATGTTGGTAGAATCGTTATACACAAGGTACTTGACGTCTTTCGCATCCTTAAGGGCGTGGGCCGCAGTCTTCAAAAGATGGGGGTCGGTGTACATGGCCTTCGCTTCGGTCTGAGTCAGCGAGTAGTTGACAGCATCGGCGCCGAGAGTATCGTAGGCAGTCGCAATCGTTATGGACTGCGACGCGCATCCATGCGACATGCATAGCCAGTTTGCACTGTCGAATACGTTAGTAACCAGTCGAGCGAGCGGTGAAGGGCAGTTCGACAGCTAGCTAGGTACCTTGTTGAGGCGAAAATATGTAGTATATCGCCGGATTCCAGGCCTAGTTTCCTTAGACCAGCACCGACATTGAGTGCTCGTATCTCATACTCCTTGTAGGTAAGGAACTTGAACGGAGACAGCTCGAAGTAGGTCCACTGCTTGTCGACCACGGTCTTGACGCCATCAATTACTTTGGGCACCTTCTTCGTCTCGACATGTGTCTCGATGAGAGTACGGGATCCGATGGCGGCCTTGTTGCCATGCTTCTTCGCAGTCGCGGTGAACAAGTCGTAGACGGTCGCTACCTCGGGAGAAGGGCGCGTGAGGAAGCCATTCCTAGCCTTGATATGTCGGTACGGCCGCGATTCGCCTTCGATCTCAGGAGCAGTCGGGTCTTGGACCATGAAGGGGGGCTTCTGCACCATATGCAAGGGTAGAACACCCTCGTACTGAGTTGCAAGCGCCATCGCTAGATGTGTAAGGTGCCAAGGTGCAAGGCAGTTTCGTGTAGGTGCGGAATGGTTAAAGCAACGGCGCCCCAGTTACGTATTTATGTAGTGGGAGACCAGGGAGGGAAGACTTGTTTGCGCTGTCACCGACCTAAAGTAAGTACCTAGGGAGGGAGGGGATGCATTGCCTAGGTTACGCTTATACCCCGTCAAAAATTAATTTCCAACGTTTGTTACAAGGTGATTGTATTGTTACTTACCCCTTAGTCTAGTATAGGAAGTTAGTGTATGTTACATTACCGCCGATAGGTCGAAACCACCACGCTAGTTAACAACTAGGTACCTACATATAGGTATCTACCTACCTGTCTGGTTAAGTATATGGATACCAAATTATATATCAAAAAGGAACTCTAAGTGTTGTAACATAACATTACCTACAACACAGAAAAGGCTAGGTTCGGTAGAACGAACCCCTGCGTGACGTGACGTACTGCGTAAGATGCCTACCTCGGCTCGCTGGCGCGGGCGCGGGTCGCTCCGCTATGCGCCAGACGCACATGCTAACTCCACGCTGCTTTCAACTGAACTATATCTCAATTTAGCATTTAGTTGTAACTTTGTTGTAGGCTTACCGTAGTAAACAAGTCGTAAGCTCTACAAGTCGTAAGCTCGTTCATATAAAATAGTCCTATTACTCATCAGCAGGGTAGACGATCTTAACCACTACGAGCGAAGTTTGCCCGTGACAAGAACCACTATCCCCATATATAAGTAAATAGGTAGTCCTCAAGAAGAGTGCTTAGAGTAAATTGCGTCGCCATGCAATACTGAGTTAGCCCCCATAATGAAGATTTAAGGCAGGTTGGAATCCTCTTTAAAGGCCGATGCAAACGCTTTATATAACCAGGTAACCTGCTTTAAGTAGACACCTACAGCTGCTAGCACACGTATACAAAAACTTATCAAAGGGTCCGACTACGGAGTACTGGTAAGTCGCAAATACTGGACCGTCACGATAACGTAGCCAGACAGGACGACTAGCCACAAGCATGGTCTAGGCCGTGGAATCGGTATCGAGCACTAAGTTTTCTTATTCCCGATTTCTCAGCTGCTAAGTTCGCAGTCACCCAAGGGTTCGACCGAAACTTAAGGTATTTGAACACGACGACTATGACTTCATTCTGCAGCAGGCGGGGGGCTAGTAATTAAGCTTCGGAGAAATTGACGATGAGTGTGTGGGTCCATATGCCGAAACAGGCATGCAATAGGTGCCCAGTAGTATCTACTGTTTCCTAGGATGACATCTCCTAGGCAAATAGAAGTCGCCTAGAAATCGCAGCGGCTCTGTACGGATCCGCGCCAGGATCTTTCTCTACTGCGATCTTAGTACAAACTCTAAACTATGTAGGTACCTAGCTCCATCCACTGATTTAATACATATATACATACATGTATATAGCCTTCTACCATTAATGCTGTAGGTACCTAAAGTACTTATCCAGGCTTGGGTTGCACAACAACGCTGTCTCACAGCATTGTATGTACTTACGCTTGATGCCTTTACCCCGCCTAGACTTGCTTGTGATTCCTGCTTACTCATCAAATTTCAGGGGCATGTACATACTCTACTATATCATTCGATTCTAATAGTATTGCTTCCTATCCAGGTCGCCTTGATACGTTACCTTGAAGTCCTAGGTGGACTTATAATGATGGGTATTTGTCCGCGAACCTCAGTCTAGCGGCAGTCTTCATCAACCAACCCAACACGGGCCGATTTCTTAGTTCTCGTGCCACCCGTCCGGTACAAAACTTCATTGGTTGGTATGAACATATCAGTCGATACTCATAGAAGGCGGATACTACCACATGGATATAACTCTACCACCAAGTGGAGCAGACTATCTTGAGTGAGAAGGTGCCGCTCCGTTTCATCTTATGATACGTATTACCTGTATACTATGCGTGAGGGAGAATTTGCCAAGTAGTCCGCCAGTCCGACAATACTCCAAATGCTTAACATATAGTAAGGATTGTATGCCTTTTCGGCATCTAGCAATGGTTAAGCAGTTTCATAGGGTCAATCTGTGTAGTACGATGCCACAATGTCATAGCGACGGCTCTACCTTGGCATTCTAAAAGGGGCACTTCTACCTCCCGTTCCAGCAGGTATCTTTTTCAAGGCACATGTTGGACAAACAAAAAGATTAGAGAGGAGGCCGATCTACAGCACTTCAAGAGCCCTTATATGCAGGGCCCTGGGCCTTAAGACTCCCTGAGGCTATCTAAGGTCGCCACACTTGTAGGTAAGCAATAGTAGGTTGTCCCAAATAATACACAATCATTTTATTCTAATGGAAGCGATGTTTATGATTGAAACTCGCCACGATGTACAGAAATAACACACGATCAGAAAGACGTGCCATTCAAGTGGCAATCTAGCTAGAATGTCGTTTCACCACAGCTCACGGATGATACGGTGAGGCTCGGGGATTATCTTGAGAAAATATATATATATATATATATACTCCCCCTATCACAGCTAATCATTCCATCTTAGACCCTAGCAATCTACACGACGCTCGAAATAGGATCTCAAATCATAAAATCAACAGCTTCCTCGATTTCGAAAGACAAGGAGTTGTCTGAATAAGCATCCCTATCCCTCCCATCACCCCCAACCCTGCAAGTCTAGTGAGGGAATCCGAACCAAAAGAAAGACTATCTTTATTCGCGTTGTCCACCATATCGTACAGCATGCCTACTATTGATCTGGAGAAGCCCTTCCGTAGGCTTTATTATTATTGCACCAACTGTACTTGGCAGGGCGAGAGCGTTGCTCCTTATTGTCCTATTTGTGATGCAGCCCTCGATCCGCGCTAGTAGGTTCCCAGTACAGAAACTCGGCTGGCGTCAGGCTTACACTGCCTTAGGTACGGGCGTTGGGTAATCACCCAGTCACAGAAATAGAGCCTACAAATTCTACGGTTAAACCGTTAGAACTTACGGAGAAACTGAGGTTTGCATCAAGAGGGCGAGGCCAGATACCGGGTGTATAGGAAAGATTGAAAGATATGGAGAAGGCTTACGGAATTAATCTCCGTGGTTCCTATTTTCACAATAGACTGGTGGTTAACTTCGTTTAACTCACATTAGGGGTTTCAACCGATAAGATAAAGCCCGCCAGCAGGCCTAAATATGAACTATATACACTCATTAGTTTAGTGATAGTAATGGGACATCTCATTAATAATGCTCAGGTACCATAATCTAAAAGGTTAAGACATTTAAACCCTCGATAACAACAGCCACCCAAACCGGAACTAAAAGCTAACTACGAATGAATTTTATATTCTATTTAATCAGTTAGGTCACTTTGGAAACCACACATGCTTAAACTTAAGGGTTTAAGGTATTTGAATCATTATCACCATTATTCCGCGGATCGGTTTTATGGTTCTTCATTGATGCCTTAACAATGTTCTCCGCCTTAACCAACACTTCCTTCTCCTTTAACTTCTTCGCTTTTCCGTCACTCCTAAATTATCTTTCCATTGAAGAGATTTAGAGCCTTAGGTTTAACTTTTGGATATTTCCTAGTTCGAATATGCCATTGCAGTCGTAGCGTGGAAAAACCACACGGCAGGGGACATGGCGAATCGTTAGCAATTTATAGTAACAATCGTCTCTCTGTTATAAGTTCGCTTAGAACGGTAGCGACAGGGCGTGAGCTTCAATTTATCGGTCTTCAAACAGAATTTAGAGCGCAGAAGGGGGCAAGGGGCAAGGGGCTAGCCTTAGCGGTTACGGTACCAGATGAGCTTTTGAGGGCAGGACCTGGGGACCTGCTATTTTAGTCGACAGCCTTTTTCCGTATAACAAAAGTGAAGCTGACCTGGCTTTGATTATTTGCTATATAGTTTCTGTGGTTATGCTAGCGGTAGCACTTGGCTTAGGTTCTAGGGAGAGTGGTAAACTTCGCGTCAATGAGATGATACTCTGCGCATTTCTCCCAGACTAGCACCTAGCGGTTAACACTGTTGCCGGTACTCTCGCTCTAACGTTACTATCACCTTTTTTCTATTATTCGGTGTTCATTTGCTCGCACGAATCATAGGATAACACCCTATCAAACTATCTAAATGCTAGGTGGATGTACCAATAAAATCTATTGCATATTGTAGGATGGAATCGCGGGTATATGCTGTGGCTGCTGTTTGGATAAACCCCTTCCTATACCTCGGCGCCTGCTAATAATGCTATCAAGGCACTGCTGATCTTAATGCCTGTATCTTTATCACGTATTCCCCACGCCTCGGGATTCCGCCTCTGGGTATCTCGATTTGGCTCCGCTCCTTATGTTGTCTCCTTCGCTTGTCGTTTGTAATATAGCTGATGTGGCGTAAACTGGCCGTCGCATCTATAAACTCGTTCTTTGACGATCGAAGTGGGCAAACGTGGCTCCAAAAGGGTATCATTACAATATGTCCAGGTGCCGTCATCCGCTTTGATATAACATGTGTAGTGGCCAGATGCCATAGTTGCCCCAGCATGCAAAACCACACCAATTAGGTCATACTTAGCGGGACAATCAAATCCATCGGCGGCATCACCGCCAAGAATCTGGGCGATTTGCTGCCGTTCCCCGAGGCTAAGAGCGTGTTTACCCCAATCGAGGTCGTTGAAGGGGAACGTGAAAGGTCGGAGAATCTTGGTTGATCCAGTCTGGTCTGTTCTATTAAGTACTATGCGCAATAGAGGAGGCAGGCGCGCGGCCTGTCTCGTCATGTCTTTGCCTTTGTTCTTGCAGGCATCGCATTCCGACATCCCCAACGTTGACTCAAAATGCTCTGCGATAAGGGGTTCTAGCGTGCCGTCGTGATCAGCTGGTGGTGCGAACATGTGTCTGTCGACTTCCATGCTCTGGTGGGTTGCCACGCCGCAATGACGACAAGTCAACGTTTGAATTTCCACCATATACCAGTACTGACTGATAATGCTGTCATATTCGCGCCGCCCGCAAAATCCCGCGACGGAGCCCACGGCTGTAGTCTCGTCTAATTGCGGTAGAACATTCCTCGTCAATCTGAGCCGCGTTTCGCTTTCCAGCTGGGTAAACAGAAAGGTTATGAACTCATCTGAATCGTGTTGACGGTTGTCTCCAAGCGTAATAACTTGACCACCCTGCCATGTTGCCGGGTAAATACTCCTTAGATAATGCTGCTACTACTTAGCGTCTAGTGCGCGTATAAAAGGCTTAGCGGAAGACCTACCATGAGTGTTGTAGCCTTCATATTACTAAATGTCCTTTGACTTAACCATTGAAAAAGATTACCGAGTATTTTACACAATAACTGATTGTAAGCCGGGTTAGAAGGGTCTACGTCTGGACGATATTTTGTTGGCCATTGAGGTTCCAAAAAATAGTCAACCCATCCTCGGCATACTAGTAGTACTTGAATGGAGGCGTTGGCATAACACCAATTCTGAGGGTTAATAAGTCCGGTAGGTTTATCAAGCGGCGGAGCGAGATTCGGCGCGGCGGCCACCATGGCAAAGCCACCGGGCATGTGCTCGTCAGGGGACTCAAGCCCGCTATATCTCGTTCTGGCAACGGAAGGCTTTGGGCGGACGGGCGGCATAGGAGTTATATCTTTCAAAAACTCTTCACCTCCCAAGCCCGTACTTCGCGCTGAGGGGCCGTCTTGCTTGTTGGAAGTCATAGACTCGGGCTCTCTTAAACTCGGATACCGTCGCATAAACTCGTCTCGGGATTTAGCATAGTCAAAGTCTCCATTTTCATCTCGTTCGATCATGGCCTCGATAGTATTTACTTCCTCGGGCTTCAACGTCCTATTTGCTAGCCGCTGGCGAGAAGCGGAAGAAGATGCAGCCGAATGGCTAACAATCGATTGGGTTTTAGATGTCTGTAGGGATTGATAGCCCCGTTCATCGACCCATGCATCTAGGCCTCCCACAAGGAGCTTTGGCGTATGATTCAATTGTTTGGGGAAACTAAAGTGAACCAGAGCTTGGCGAAGATTAGATATGACCATTTCCGTTACGTCGCTAGTAGCCTTCTGAGGTATCAACTCTGAATTTTGATCATAAAAAACGATTAGATCAGCCTCGTCACGCTGTTCAAATGCGAGTTTCTCGCTTGTAGGCGCAAGAACCATGCTATCGGCTATGTCTGCCGCGGATATATCCTGGCGCGTGAGAATTGTGGGGTCGAGACAGATTGTACTCTGTGACATAATGTGGCCTTCATCGAAAGACTGGCGATCGCGAACATCAATGAGAAGTATCCTGATGTTCGGACTCACACTTGGGTCTTCCATCCAGCGTAGAAGCTCTTTCACCGTGATAAGATCTCCTGCAGGTATATCAGGATGGTTTACTGAGGATGTCTGTGAGTCGCCGTACGTATGCGCAGCCACGAATTGTTCCTTGTTGAATGTTCTACTGACGCTCTCCATCGAGTTACGTGACGGAGTGCCGGAAATTGACACGACCGAGTTCGTTCGACTGAACATGCCCCGAGGTGTACTTGAAGGTAGACTGGCAGCCTCGCCAGTCAATGTGCCTCTTACGGGACTGTAGACAGCATCCGGGATTTTAGGCATACCCGGTAAAGAACTGCGGACCGATAGGGGGAGCCGGTGGCTAGGAGGCATGGCTCGCGGGCCGATTGGTTTAGCGGGTGATGGCGGCGAAGACTTATTTCGGGACTCTTGTGGGCTACGCAGTTTCGCAAAACGTGCTGCTAGATCCGGCGGAGCTCTGTCTAGCACTGGTTTAATGGAATTGCCATGCAGAGCCTGTGGTTTGGGATGCACAATAGGCCTTGGCTTCCGTTCTAAACCAGAGCCGTCGTGGAGCTGATCGCCGAGGTGCACGGGCTGCTGGTGTGTAGAGGCATCTCTGGCATTGCCATTCGCATAATTGGGGTGGGGAATATTGTGGTTATTAGTTGACTGCTGCAATGGCGCATTGGATGGTACACTAGGTAGTTCCGAGAGCAGATTCGTAGGCGCCTTGCTGATAGTCTTCTTTGGGCGTACGCCACTTCTTAGATTATCTTCCTTGATTAGCTCTTTAACCTTGTCATAGGCCACTCCATTATTCGTGATGTTGATTTTGAGAGCCTGATATCGGCGGTTCAGATCCCCACGATCCGACTTGAGAGATGGGTAGTCCTTGTGTTTAGGCACTTTGTCTACGGCGATGGTGAATGCTTTGATGTATTCCTGCAGAGCTAAATCGGGCCGGCCGAATGCCTTGTAGGTAATAGCCTGTTGCATGTGCGCATCGCCGGCCTCGAGAACTTTTCTGATTGTCGCGTGTGGATCAAGGTCAACGCCGACCGACACAATATCGTCTATATGACGGAAGGGCTCTTTTCTTGTCCCATAATTGCCGACATTCGTGGCTCTCCCGGCCGAGTCCCCCCTAACCGGCTCAGTTGTGTGGTTGCGGGCATACGACGTCATTGCACTGGTGCTACGGGTGGTGGTAGTCCTCGAGTGTGCGACAGGACTCATGTTAGGATTGAATAGCAAGCCAGTTTCATAACGCAGGGCTGATTCGTGGGGGAGAAGCGCTGGCGATCGCGGTACGTACTGGGACTCGAGGTAGGAGGTCAGGGTCTAAGAATAAGGAATGCGACAACATGTGGGTAGCTGGGTCCCGTCCGTAAGAGCGAGCAGGCGTGTTGACAAGAAGGGAACCTTATGTACCGTTACTGTTCCGGAGGCAGCGGCTGGAATGGGATTGCATTCTTTCAGGATGGGGGAGCAACTGTGAACGGCGGATCGACGGACCTGATGACGCGAACGGAAGGGTCTCAAAGGAGGGCTGGAGACAAAGGTGGGCAGTGACAGTCTAAGAACAAACGCATAGAAGCAATATTAAAAGAATAGCACACGGGCTAGGAGGCTGTAGATGTAGAAATCATCAATTAGTATATATCTAAGCCCTTGAGGGCAGAGATAGGTCATCAGACCGAATAACGGGTATCAAGCTCGGCCCAGGTGGTTGGTCATAAAAGCTGAGGCGGCGGAGATATGTCCATACCTGTTATTTGACAGAGGAGGGCTGCTTGTAGTACGTAGGTAGGTACTTACGTAAGCCTAGGCTATCTTGTGACATTGTGGATACCTGCATGTACTGCATATGTAAGCAGTTGGGCAAATCAGGTCAGTGGATATTAACCTACCTATGTAGGTAGTTTGGCTTAGTTTGACAATCTCATAGAGGTGACGAACGAAGGCAATTCTATAAAAAGTACTTACATGTACATTCCTTACCTACGCCGAGCTGCTTCATTATAAAATACTTATCAAGATTCAACTATGCCGTACTTCCCCCCCCCGATTATAACAATACAGCACTATATGTGAGAGATAGGCGCAGAAGATAAACACTATTATCAGAAATAATACTAGGTTGATAATTAACGCCAGGTAGGTACTTTTGGGAGCCTTAGAAGTATAACGTAAGTACTCCGTACCTTTACAAGTACATACCTAGGTAGGGGTTGAGGTTCAAGTAGATAGCAGGTACCTGATACGGAGTACCTACCTACCCACTAACCTACCTACAGTGATGAAAGGTGGCAGGTCTATGTGGGTACATTAGGTTAGGTACCTACCTGTATGCCGCCCACTGCGGTCCTCCGCCCCATCCTCCCATCATTGACCTACCAGGTACCTAGGTAGGACGCAGTACGAGGTACCTAGGCAACATCAAACAGGCTACCTCTTATTATCTACTTACCTAAGGTACTCATCGCCTCATCCTCCCAATAACCAACTTACGTACATGTGTTGGATTATTGGTGACCGTTCAATTGTGTTGCTGCGTAGCCCAACTTCCGAATACTACAACAGCTCCAGTCCCCTCGGTACTCGAATCCCAGGCACTCCTAGCCTCGCCGTCACTAGATTCTAGCTTCTCGCATCCAGCCCATATCCGCACGATGATGGGAGGTTGGTGGTCGTCCTCGGCCAACAGTGCCCTGGACGAGCAGATTGACAAGGCCACCGGCAGCAGTCTGTATGAGCGTCCTCTAACCTATCTTCTCCCTCTAATCTCCGTGCGCGACGGCTAATATCTTCTCTTCTCATAGCGAGGACATCCCCCTCAATCTCGAGATATCTGATGTCATACGCTCCAAGACCGTCCAGCCCAAGGAAGCTATGCGCTCGCTCAAACGTCGTATAGGCAACAAGAACCCCAACACACAGCTAAGCGCGTTGAATGCATGAGGATATGCCCCGGCTTGTCTATTGTGGTTGCTCTGCTGACTCGGCTCCAGCTCACCGACACGTGCGTCAAGAATGGCGGTTCACACTTTCTCGTCGAAATCGCTTCCCGGGAGTTCATGGACAATCTTGTCTCTCTATTGCATGCTGCTGGCCCCGCAGCTGTAAACCAGGACGTTCGGGCTAGGATGTTGGAGCTCATCCAATCCTGGGCTGTCGCAACGGAGGAGCGCTACGATCTCAAATACATTAACGAAGTTTATCGCATGTTACAGAAAGAAGGCTGTCAATTCCCTCCTAGGGTCACTGTCGCAAGCAGCATGATTGACAGCAGTGCCGTGAGTTCTGCTTTCCGCGTTTGCTAGACCCGTGCAGCTCACCCTTTCAACTTAGCCTCCTGAATGGATCGATTCGGATGTGTGTATGCGATGCCGGACCCCGTTTACCTTTACGAACCGAAAGCACCATTGTCGCAATTGTGGGAATTGCTTCGATCAACAGTGCTCTTCCAAAACCCTTCCCTTGCCTCATCTAGGCATCATGCAAGCTGTCCGGGTTGATGATGGCTGCTACGCTAGACTGACGGACAGGTCCGGCAAAGGGGCTCCTACTGGAGACGTGATATCATCTACAAGCTCGTCACTTCCACACAAGAGCCGGGGTACATCGATCATGCAGCCCCGAAACGCCCGAGTGGACGATGCATTTGACGAAGATCTTAAAAAAGCACTTGCGATGAGCCTTGAGGAGGTTCAGAGTCATTCGCGAGGGTATATGCCTCCTGTTGATAACAAACCATCCGCTACCCAGCCGAATAGCAAGGGTCCGGCATCCGCCGCGGTGGCTGAGGAAGAAGATGAAGATTTGAAGGCCGCTATAGCTGCATCGCTAGCCGATATGGAAGAACAAAAGCAGCGACATGCTGCTGCGTTGAAGCAACAAACGAGAAGTTCGGAAAACGTCTCGACCATCAACTTCACTTTACCCAAGAACGATTACGAACTTAGCCAGGTTGAAGCAGAAAATATCAACTTATTTGCGACCTTGGTGGATAGACTGCAAACACAACCGCCCGGCACTATTCTCCGGGAACCTCAGATACAGGAACTTTACGATTCTATCGGGACACTGAGACCTAAACTTGCACGCACATACGGGGAGACCATGAGCAAGCACGGCGAGTATTTAATCCAAGCGAGAAAATTTTTGATACTACTGCTGACGCATTCTATTCAGACACGCTACTAGATCTACATGCCAAATTATCTACAGTCGTGCGGTACTATGACAGGATGCTAGAGGAACGGCTCTCAAAGGCTTACAGTCAACATACTCTTGGGGGTTACAACCTTCCCAATCCAAGGCAGACCTCCGGTCCCTATAGTACTTTGGGCCCTACAGCTGCGAATCCGTCGGGCGCAGAGAATTTTTATACAGGCGAGCCAGCGCAAAGCTTTAGCCAGCCGACTACAGCACAAAACTATACGGCACAATATTCTAATTATGATAAGCGGTCGTCAGTGTCAATGCCACCTACTAGTCAATACCCGCCACACACAACCCAAAGAAACGAGAGCTACCACAAGCAGGCTCCATCTGCCCCTGTTCAATATCATAACCAAGGGAGCTTTCCTCCATCAGAACATACGGCTACGCCTACTCAGTCTAATAATTTGTCCCAGCCGTCACCTCAAACACCACATAACCATGCCCGTGAGNCCAGCGGCAACACCATCGGTAGATTCAAATGCGGCATTCTACTACAGTAACGCCGTGCCTAGCGACGGGCGTACTGCAGCCGGGTCCTTGGAAACCGCGCAGTCACCGTACCCTAATCTACATCAGGCGTCGAACTTCAATAGACAATCCGTACCTCCGACGCCTGCATCGGCTAACGTACAGCCCGTCCAGCCGCCTTCTCAGTCGTCGCAAACGGCTCAGCCGTACCAACAGTTGACGCAGCCGAATCCTCAGGCTTATTGGCAGCAGCCGCAGCACCAAAATGCTAGTCAACCCAGCCATGTCTACCAAGCAGAGGCTCCCAGATATACGGGGTTTAATCAGGACTCATTTCCTTCCGCTCCGCATCATGCGCCTCAGCAGCCCACTGTAGAAGAGAGCTTAATCGATCTATGAGGCGCGGGTTATTCCGGTCTAGAAATCTCATGATTTTGCCTCTATGGCTAATTACGGTACTCATAAGCTATCACGCCGAGGATACCGAATATCAGGTATTCTCTGGCGCGTTACTAAACGCAATGGCATAGTGAAGTGCCTGGGTACCTATGGGTAGGCACATTTGGACTACTTCAAAGGATTACAGCACATGTTGTCATAATTCATGCAATAGGGTTTCGTACTCCTTGCTAGAGAGATACCAGGTATGGAGGCGTTAATCCGAATTAGTCTATAGTTTTATATCTACTCTCGAACACTGCTTGATCTCGTAGCTATACTTGAGAACCAAAAAAGTCTTGCCCAAGAAGGGATACTGCTTTGATTTCAGGCAAACCTGCGATATTGGCAGCAGATTGGCAACAAATGCTAGATGAGGCCCGGCTTGCCCACGCGGGCGGAGGTAGTCTACCTAGCTATACCACTTGTACAGTAGGTATACAATCGTTATATTATGTAAGTACCTAGGTAGCTTAACTTATATTAAGAGGTACCTACATATATATATATATATCCATGGATATATGTATACGGCCCAGGCGCACGTTCTGAGGTAGTTAAGATATGTAAACACCTATGTAAATAGGTACGCACGTGTTACGGAGTAACCCATGCCTTTCTACATGGGTACTTAGGTATCCAGTATGTTGCGTCATTCACTTACTTAAGTATCTTTTATCACCTGACCCACCAGGGTCTCAAGCTCCCCACTATAGTTTCTCGTACCAAGTAAGTGGAAGCTACAACGCAGAAGTACATGCCGGTACGTAGGTAGCTCAAACCTTGCCCCTCATTGCCCCTCCTTCTGTTTCCATTACGGTAGACCGTGCCATAGACTACGTACTTAAGTAGGCACTTTGAACCTCACCTTGGTATTCTCCCACGAGGCTTCTCTGCTGCTCGTTAAACATCTAGCCTTGGTAACCCGACTACTCTCACACAAGAACCAAGACCAGTTTTAGAAGGGGAATGTTTATACCGAGCCTGTATTGAGACATCCAAGCTATCCGCCGCCGTCATGTCTCGTCATCAAGCATACCGAAACTACGACTATGAGAATGATCTCGACGAATATGAGGGTGCTGGGTATTCAGACGATGATGGTGATGAGTTGAGTCCCGAGGACCGAGGTACGACCGATTTAGGCCAACACTGCCTGCCTCCATCCTCCTTCCTTGCCGTGTCTAATGCCCCGTGTAGCTCAGATGGCTGCTGGTACCAGCCAGGTTCGCCTGGCTCTAGGAAACGGGTCTTCCAAGGTTACAACACAACAAATTGAAGAGGCTCTTTGGCACTACTACTACGATGTCGAGAAATCCGTTGCCTATCTAACAAGCAAGTACATATCACAAAAACCCACCAAATCGCCCGCTCAGAAGAACAAGTTTGGAGGTAGGTCCCCGAGCTTTCATATGGATACCTTCGGCACAGGCGTCAACTACCAACGAGAAGAAGTCTTGAGGTGCAACTTCGGTAGCGAGGTCGAGATGAATCTTATTTCGGCAACTCATCGCCCAACTTTGGGTGGTGTGGATGACAGGCACCCAGAGCATAGACCGGCCCCCTTTCCGGTCGATTTTTTTCATGATATGCCATGGTTGAATATTCCCAATGGCCGCTGCACCGTTTTCATTGAGCCTTCTCGTCAAAGCGGGGGCCTACTTGGAGGATCTAGCTCTCATGGGAAAATGTCGAAGCTTCAAGCACTCGCCGCTGCCCGTAAAAAGAAAGCCGAAGAACAAAAATCGGAAAACAAAAAAATCGCATTATCAACGAAAGAGCCGACCCCAGAAATAGTTCAAGACCGGACTGGACGCGTCCCCGGGGCCTTGGTAGAAAGGTTAAGCGGTAGACAAGAGATCAAGTCCTCGCGCATTCATACAGCAGCCGGAGTCTACTCCAGTCCAGACGGAACGACTCATGGTGCGAATCCGGTGGCCACACAGACAAGCGTACCTAATCCTATAGTCACGCCAACCCCGCCTCTTGAAATTGTAGAACTCGCCGCTCCCTCAGCTTTTGCTCAGACTCTGTTAGGCCCCTCCACCAGCTGGTCTACACCTGTGCCAAGGAATCAATATCCAATACCATACATGAGCTTGACATCTTCAGTAGCTGATGCCTTCTCAGAGCCAAGTCCCGACGACGTGGTCCTTACGGCACAATCCAAAGGTTCGCTTTTGGCGAAAAAGGTACAACCGTGACTGTACTAATACATGCGGAACTAGCAAAGAACAAAAAACTCGCGCCAAGCACGCATAAAAAGAAAGCCGGATCCGAGGAAAAGAATGGTGATAATATAGACGGAATGAAGGCCATGAGAATCGACGACCCTCCCTTACCGAAAAATAAGAATTTGGATGTGATAAGCGAGTTTGAGAAGGCTAAGAGGAAGAGAAATGCGAGCTTCGTGGTGGTTGGTACGTGGCCCTAGACACTATGAGTAATGAAACTCCAGAACATGCTAATAACGTTAGGTCATGTGGACGCCGGAAAGAGCACCCTCATGGGCCGGCTACTCCTTGATCTAGGTGTGGTAGACCAGAGAACTATTCAAAAATATCGAAAAGAGGCCGAGAGTATTGGGAAGTCATCATTCGCTCTAGCGTGGGTGCTGGACCAACGTTCTGAAGAAAGATCTCGCGGCGTCACGATCGACATTGCCACGAATAAGTTTGACACCGATTCCACTTCATTTACCATATTAGACGCCCCAGGTCATCGAGACTTTATCCCAAACATGATTGCAGGCGCCAGCCAAGCAGATTTTGCGATATTGGTCGTTGACGCTACCAAGGGTGCTTTCGAAGCTGGCCTCAAGGGGCAAACCCGAGAGCACTCTCTTCTACTACGCAGTATGGGAGTATCACGAATCATTGTTGCAATCAACAAGCTTGACACGGTTAGCTGGTCACAAGAACGATTTGACGAAATCTCACAGCAAGTTTCTGGGTTCCTATCTGGCACGGGGTTCCAGCTTAAGAACATCAGCTATGTCCCTGTGTCTGGTCTCCATGGCGATAATCTAGTGAACAAGTCGTCCGATCCCGCTGCGAACTGGTACGATGGAAACACTCTCATCGCAGAATTAGAGGGCTCGGAGCCTATGACTAGGGCATTGGCCAAGCCATTGAGGATGACCATTTCAGAGGTATTTCGTTCACTACAAAGCCCAGTCACAATATCCGGGCGCATTGACGCTGGGTCACTACAAGCGGGCGATGCCCTTCTGGTCCAGCCAAGTGGAGAAATGGCCTATATTAAATCGCTAGAGCTTGACTCTGAGCCGGTTGATTGGGGCGTGGCTGGGCAAAATGTCGTGATCCATCTCAGTAACATTGATCCTATCCACGTACGCAGTGGCGACATCATCTGTGACCCGAAAGAACCAATTGCCTGTGTTGATACATTCAACGTCAAAGTGCTTGCATTCGACATATTAATGCCAATGCAAGTGGATGTGCACAGAGGCCGTCTCCATGCCGCGGGTCAGATTGTCGAGATTTCTGCTCTTCTTGATAAGGTCAAGGGCACGGTACTGAAGAAGAGGCCCAAAATTATCAAGCCGGCTAGCCTGGCGAGGATTGTGGTAAAGATGGGCAGTAAGGTGCCTTTGGAAGTTGGCCAGAGAGTCGTGCTAAGGAGCGGGGGGCAAACTGTCGGAGCTGGTCTGTTAGAATGAGTTTAGATGGGATTCTTTGCTTGTAAATACAAGGCAATCTGGTAGAATCAGATGTACTGAAATAACATGGGGCTTCACACGAAATACTATCTATATAGAAGTGTTGCATATGCCTATGGTGGGTACGGTAGATCCGCATAGGTCCTGAATTGTCGAGGGCTAGACAATCTAGATCTTAATTCGAAGTAGGCCGTGGCCGTCTACTATTGCTGTAACATGATATTGACCCTCAAGTGTAGAAACCAAAGACCACTCCAGCTTATAAACCTGGCTATATCCGAAATTCCACCGTGCCTTAATCTAAGTTAAACTCACTTTTACATCGTTCGACAAAGCCTCCCAGCATTGTCAATCTCGTAGTAGTCACTACCAACAGCTGTAGACCCGTAGAAGATGTGATTAGGGTCATATCTTTCCTTCACGGTGAGCAATCGCTGGTAGTTAGGACCATGGAAAGCCTCTTTCCAGTCGGGCTGGTTTGGGCCGGCCTATAGTCGGTGTCCTTTCGCAGCGAAGAGAATTAATTGGGTAAGCTTACCTCTTTGAGGTACGCGCCGGCGCTGGGGGCCAGACTAGATAGGGCCGGCACGCATGTCTGTGTCATGGTAGATGCTAGTTTATGCATAGCATCCAAGTTGGCACCATTGGGCCACGGTCTAGCCGTCGGCGGTGTTAGCAAGACATCAAGGCAGGAGGGGGAGATGTACACGCCATGCGATAAACGGCGTAGACACTTTTTCGTTAACATTACTCACTTACGTCGATCAGATGACATTTAAAGCGGCATCACGCCACGAAGGGCGAACGGAGTTGTGGTTCTGGGCAAGATTGGGCTGCGATACATTGAGGGCAAGTCCCACAAAGACGCACCCAGCCTCCGTAATCTCTTGTATAGCGGAGAGAAGGCTATCGCCGCGGTTATCAAGCAGTTCCCTTGGCACCATCCATCCACCGTACTGCGCATTCTGCACCAGCTGTGTTGGGTTCGGTTCGATGAGCTTCAGCCAGTGGTCCAACCAAGTTGGAGACTCGGTAACATTCATGCTATAATTCAAACGCTGGTCCCTAAGTGTTTTCACTAGCGGAGCCATGAGTGTCTCGGCGTCGTTGCGCGACACATAGGGCAGAGTGAGGGGCGTCAACAGGAAAGAGGTGTTCGAGATCTCGGCGATACTTACGCCGTGGTATGGGGCGGCGGCGATAGTAGACACGAGTTCATGGTATTTCTGCACGGCAAGGTGAAAGGCTTCGGGCTGCCGAGGATCAAGATCGAACTGGAGCTGCACGCCTGTCATGGGCATATCGCGATGCAGCTTGACGGTCACCGACACTACGAT
>JAPUUL010000362.1:0-20035 GCA_029590625.1 Lasiodiplodia mahajangana
TTTCGCGGCCTGCAACAATTCGTGGTGTTATCCGAATGGTTGGGAGTTTGTCTGGCCGGATGGTGTCGTCTGGCTGTCTGCGCTGCTTATTACATACATATATGGTACGCATAGGTACCGTCAGCCCACCTCCCGGATACCACCTAGACACAGGTAATCTGACCACGCCATGTCGGTATCTACAGGGTAGCGTGCCGTACACAGGTATGCTGTTGTAGATACTTAAATACATAGCGTCAACTACCTACCTACATTAGGTAAACGCTTGGAGAGCTGGAGAGAGTCTAGCCCTGCGTTAGCGCGGGTTGGCGGGGGAGGGGTCAGGTCATAGCCATAGCTACATGTAGGTAATTTACCTACCTAGATAGTAGGCAACTGTTTATCTCAACCAGGCATATATATGTTTGTACCTACAACGATACAGTTGCTGTAAACCTGTGTTTCGACAAGATTTAGATGACTGCTCTCTCGCATCCTATGCTATACGGGAATGAGAGGCACGGTTAAAAAAAAANCAATCACTCCACGTAGATCTCTCCAGCGCCAGTTTTCTTCTTCTTCTTTGGTTGTGAGGCACACAATATTACGTGTCACAGTACCTAATGTAAAATGCTGATGATGAGAACGATTTTATAATGTTACGTGACTGAAATGTTAGATGCCCAGCCATCGACTGTCGTCACTTGTGTCATGCTCGATGTTGGCGATTTGGCGACCAGCGACTAGAGGTTTGAACTTTGAAATGACACCTTCCTCCCTCCTCTCCCTCTCTTGCCCACCCATCTCCTAGCTCCTTGTGTCGCTTAGTACTGTGTAGGTTGGACCACGGTGCCGTAGCCTTGCCCACCCGTCTGAACGCGATCGCTGTACACACCAGGTGCCCGTCTAAGTGCTAGACGGCCTTCTCGCGCCTGCTCTTGGCGGTCGTAGTAGACATATTCGATATAGAAAGCGTGGATATGGCCGGGAATATATCTGCCGTAACTTGTTAACGCCAGGTCGGCCCTGGACTCCTACTGGATACGTACCCGAGAATGGTGAGTGCGATATTGATACACAGGTCGGCACCACATCCGGATACAATCGCAACGCCTGCCGGGGGGNACTTGATGGGCTGGGTCAGCTCGCGCATCGGTCTGTATTCCTAGGACCTGGGAACTCACATAGGAGGGTGATGAGGACTACTAGAACCGCTGACGCAGCACCCATGTTGCCAAGAACCACGCGCAAATCAATTACTTATAGTGATTGGTTTCCCTTTTGAATAGATGGAATAGACGGCTCAAGGTTGGTGAGCTTCTGGAATAGACTGGACAAGGTGGAATGAATGTATGGGCATAGGACAACTTAGGACCTCAAGGGAGTGGTTGACGTTGCAAAAACAGGAGTGCCTACCTACATCATGAATAGAAAACCAGCTGATATGTCACTACTTAGGAGGTACTTGCTGAGCACTTGCGTAAGCCCCAAACACATTAAGTCATGGCTGCATTACTTAAGCGCAATACCTATGTGTATGTTCCTTTGTACTGTGACTGTGGACTCAAGGCGGGAGTGATACACTTGCATGTAACCAACTACACACGTCTCTACCTTGGGTACTCCATGCACTTCCTAATGTAGAGAGGAATGGAAGTGTAGATAATAGGTAGATACCTGGGCAGTGACTAACATGGCTGAGTCTATGTGTAGGTACATTAGGTCTAGTTGACTTTCATAACAACATCATACACCTGCACATCTACGCATGAGCCACGTGTCTAACGCCTAGGGCTGGCAGGGGCCTTTCTACATACATATGCTTTAAATGCTGTGGGGAGGAGTTGTCTCTTACCTACGGGCTTCATGAGAGCTCCGTACGCATGTATACAATATGTATATGTGTAGCTACGTTGGAAATTCCAGGCGGATTTCCAGGTCTCTGTATGTTATGCCTACAAATCAGTAATAAACACCCCTGGGGTTCCCCGGAAGTACAGCACAAGTATACAAGCGAGTCAAAGGGAGAGCACTTCAATGACATAACAAGGAAACCTTGAATATCTATCTATTAAGCATGGCATGAGAATCCTAGACTACCTACCTAATTAGCGGCCCTGTTCCTATCTTAATAGTTAAAAGAATGGTTTTACCTACCTAGCGCTGAAATGTATCGAACTATGCAATGCCATCTCTTGATACCCTGATTTACAAAAACTACCTTGAAGATACTAGACTGTTAGTAGACAAAGCTGGGTTATTGGGTTATTGTGCTATGTACTCCTGTCTTACTTGCTATAATCATAACTCCAATTTGTGCTAATTGAGCTTCATTGCTTAGGTGAATAATTAGATATCATGGAGTTGTGTTGCTGCCTATTGCATGCACAGGTCTACCTTCTACTCATATATAGATAACTACCTAGGTAACAAAGACCTAGCATCGGTATAAGCGCAGCACTAGTACCTAGGTACAGCAGCATACCTATTCTATCGTCTAATTACTAGGTACCTAGGTAATGTGCAATGTTGAATAAGTGAGGATACGGAGAGACAGAGAGACAGAAAACAGGAAAAATGACCTACCTAAGTAAGGTAGGTAGGTAGATACAATCGTATGGGGCAAGAAGGAGGGAAAGAAGGCTGGCGGCGGCTGGCGTGCAGATGTTGGACGTTACCTGTCTAGGTCGTAGACTTAGGTACAAATGTAGGTACGTAGGTTGTGACCAGGTACAGTACTGCGTACTGTAGGTAGATATCTATCTAGGTCTAGGTAGCTCTTTCGCTCTCACCAAAGCAGACTGGAGACTGGAAGACTCCTAAAAACCAACAAGCCTCGTTTTTCTCTCCTGTACACCAGCCCGCCAGTCCGCCAGTCCGTGTTTCTACAACCGACAATTGTCACTGGGGGGACCTTCACACTCGCGTCGTTCCGGCTTCTACCTACCTGTCGCCCTCCTCTCCCGTTTACGGCCCCAGCTTCGTCTTGCCGTCTCCCCGTCCTTCCTCTCCAACCGTGTTGTTCTCATCAATTCCATCGCATCGTCGTCGTCATCGTCATCTTCGGCCAACGGACACACTAGCATTAACGTTTTGCATCTTCCGACTAGTCCCGTCCCATATTCTCTCTCCGTCCGCCGCCCCCTGAGCTCTAAGCTTCGACCACCGCATACGCCGCTCACCAAGTCTTTCTCTATCCGGCTGCTTTTTATTTCATTTTTTTTTTTTTCGTTAACGCCGGAAAAACCGTTTGGTTTCTCTCATTCTCTCGTTTTTAGTTTCCAATACAATTTGAGGTCAGTCACTCATTTTCCCGGAGGAAAAAAAAAGGAAAGAAGGAAGGAAAAAACAAAGAGGAAAAAAGCAGCATCATAGGCGCGTTGGAGGGGCAGATAGCCTACTCCGAGGAGTACAGCGCCAGCAAGCACGGCAGGGCGAGGCCCACGGCTGTCAATAAACATGCCTACGGGTACACCCATCGAATACATGCCCAAGTTGCCGGCCAGGCCGATCAGCTCGCTCTCGGTAGCAGATAGGTGCAACCTATCGGCAAACTGAGGCGCCCATGCTGAGTAGACGTACTATTTTGCGCGACGGTCAGAGAGCACACGGAAATCTAGCCGGTAGGGTCTAAGTCCAATCTTACGTTGGTGCCACAAGCCAAAGCCACTACGGTGGCAGCAATACTAGACAGGATGCGAGCATTATGCGTCCGAGTCTCGATGGTCATGATGGGCGATGGTGTTCCAGTTGAAGATGTCCGTAAGCGATAATGACATGGGTTTCGGTAGCACTGGACAGCTGGATAATATGCAAAAAAGAAGACAATAACGAGTGTATATCAACAGAAAAACAAAACAATAATATCAAAACGAGTGTGTAACAGTCGAGACCGCTCGTGACAAGTTGGGGTCAGGGTCAGATGATAAAAAACCCAAGAACGGCGTTGGCAATAAGCTGGGAAGCGCTTGAGAAGAGACTAAGGTCACCGATAATGGGGAGAATGACGACGCTCGCTAGCTGAAGCCTAGTCTAGGGTGCCCTGCATGGAAAACGGAAAACTACTATTGTGTGTGAGTCGTGCCGCGAAGCATCATCATCGGAAAAGGATGTTTAAGTTTGGGAGCGAAAGAAGGACTCTAGATACGCAGGTCTAGGAATACATTGATTACGTGTAGATAGATTGAATGGATGGAGGTGTTCTGTATCGGCCCTACGGTATAAGGCAGGCAGGTAGTAGGTAGATAACGTGGGTGTCTCAGATGCTTGCGATAACGAGCTATTAATTACCTACGATCAGGGGGATGCTTGCTTATCTTCGGGCTTCTTTTACTCGTCATTCTGGGGGTGCAGGTACGTACAGCTAGGTATTCGAAATGCTCCGATACGGAGCCGAGGACCCCTGCTGCTCATCACTCGCTCTTGGTACCAGAAGTCCAACAGAAGGAAACAGCCTCGACAGCACAGCCTCAAATTTAAGTCAAAGGGGCTTTATGTGGCTGACACTTTCATTCTTGGCACCTTTACTAGGTAGACAGAATATGCCGCCGTGTGATGACGTAACTCACGCCAGTACTGTATACAGCATACGAAGTGGCTACCTAAGTGCCAAGATACAGCCGACCCACCTATCTCAGCCTACGCGCGCAGCCCGGTAGATACTTATCACCTGTTGTCGTTTCAAGTCCTCCACCACCTCATTTACGTACCTACGTCTTAACCACCGCATCCGATCGCATCATACCATCACAGTCAATCAATAGAAAACCTTCTAGTCTGCTGGGGAAAACCTACCCCGATCATCGACACCATGGGAGCTCTCCTATCTCTACCCATGCTGGCGCTGCCAGGCGTAGGCACTGTAAGTCTCGCAACCGCTTGGGCGCATCATATCCAAGGTCTAATGTTCGGCCACCCATTTAGGTCATGTCCGTCGCCGCAAGTTGCTGTGGTGCCGCAACCTGCTCAATGGTCTGCAGCGCCTGTGGAAAGTGTGGCAACAGGTAATAATCCCGCAAAAGCCAACTAATTCCGTTGCCGTTGCCATCGCATACAAGGTCACTTACTGACTGATTGTTCACGACCGCAGTGTTGCAACTCGTATCGCCTACGCGCTCCTCCTACTCGTCAACTCGGTCTTGTCATGGATCATGCTCACGCCGTGGGCCATCAAGAAACTCGAGCATCTTACCTTCGACTACGTTAGCATAAACTGCCCGACCGGCCAGTGTTACGGTTGGCTTGCGGTCCATCGCATCAACTTCGCCCTCGGCCTTTTCCATCTTATATTTGCCGGTCTTTTGTTCGGCATCACCTCCTCCAAGAACCCGCGGGCTGCGCTACAGAACGGATATTGGGGCCCCAAAGTGATCGCTTGGATTGCCTTCATTGTGCTGTCTTTCCTCATCCCCGACCAGTTCTTCCAGTTCTGGGGCAACTACATCTCCTTCATTGGCGGCATGCTCTTCCTCATCCTCGGCCTAATCCTCTTGGTTGATCTCGCGCATAACTGGGCAGAATACTGTCTTCGGAAAATTGAAGAGACCGACTCGAGGGTATGGCGAACTGTTCTGCTTGGTTCGACCCTAGGAATGTACCTAGGGTCCCTGGCTATGACTATCATTCAATACATTTTCTTCGCTCAAGGCGATTGCGCCATGAACCAAGCAGCTATCACCATCAATCTTTTGTTCTGGCTGGGTATTTCGTTTATTTCTGTGCACCCATCAGTCCAGGAGTACAACACCAAGGCCGGTCTTGCTCAGGCAGCCATGGTTGGAGTCTATTGCACATATCTTACTATGTCCGCTGTTTCCATGGAGCCCGACGACAAGCTTTGCAACCCCTTAATTCGTGCTCAAGGCACACGAACAACTTCCGTTGTTATCGGTGCCATCGTAACCATGCTAACAGTAGCATACACTACGACACGTGCCGCTACACAGAGCCTCGGCCTAGGAAATAACCGAGGCGGCATTAGACTGCCCGACGACGATGACGAGCACAATCTTGTAACGCAACAGCCAGGCCGTCGAGAGATGAGGGCCGAAGTCCTCCGCCGCGCTGTCGAGGAAGGCAGTTTACCGGCTGATGCACTACTGTCTGACGACGAAGACGATGCAAGCAGCAACAACACACCGCACGACGACGAGCGCAGCTATACACAATACGATTATTCTGTATTCCATATCATCTTCTTCCTCGCGACGTGCTGGGTAGCCTCTCTGCTTACAGGCGCCTCGGAGAGCGACAGAACGAACGACGGTGATTTTGCGACGGTTGGACGTACGTACTGGGCTAGTTGGGTCAAAATTATTAGTGCCTGGTTCTGCTACTGCTTATACATTTGGACGCTGGTGGCCCCAATCCTGTTACCTGAACGATTTGATTCCTAGCAGCCCCTACTTTTTTAATTTTGTGGTGTTTGGTAGCTCAAGGATGGGCTTGCATACTCCCTTTTTGGGGAGACATTGTATCTTTTTCTATATCGAAGCAGGCTAGAAACAAAGTCTTATATTTCTTTGCATGAGAACACCGTCTCTCATTTAACACAACATGATTCCAGATCATCTACTGTTATTCTCATAAGACGCGCCTAATTCAGGAAGATAAAAAGCCAACCTACGTACTTACCTGCTTCATGTTTCACCGGACGTTATTTGCCAAGTTGTTTTTCCTATTTATCACACCACTCTCACTATACCACATACCTAGTACTGTAGCAACAGTACATGCTCGTATTATAGCATGGGACCACAACTATACACACAGCCATATTATACCTAACACTCTCTTTCATACATAGCTCAGTGTAGTGTAGCATGGTTTGGTTTCTTTATCTGGATACATACCTTTGCTATCTCGTCATCAACTCCCTAGCCTGGAACTAGGCATCTAGGCCGATACCCCTGGCCCAAGCAATTATCGTAGCCTCAGCAGCCCGTTTGTTCATTTTTTGCCGCTTTTCCCATCTCTCCCAGCTCTACCGCTGTCTTCTCTCCCTCATCTGAGGCTTTGCCCGAGTGGGGACCTACCTGCCTCTTGCGCTCCTCCTAGCTGCTTATGTATCTCTACCCCGTCTCGGGTACATGTACATATGCATTTGCCATGCCGCTGGTGTATATGTCGTCCAATTAAAACGTAGTCTTCAATTACCTGCGGCCCCCAGTATGTATCTGATGGAGCTTGGGACTCTCCTCGCGCACGAATTCTCCATTCCGTAGCCCTTTGCTCCCATTGTCGCCTATGGCCAAAGCATGGGCTGCGCCATGCTTGAGGTTGTATTGTCGTATGCGAAGTTCTTTTCGCTTAGGCCCTAGTCTCAGGGATAGCCTTCCTATACCTCTCTATCTTCCTTGCACACGTTTCATGTCCTTGCTGATCCATCCCATCTCCTCGGAATTCTGGTCTGCGGTTAGATACAATCAAGAGCCTTCCATCACGTCGCTCAGCTTAGAAAACCAACCCCAACCATCTTTGGTAGTGAGCGGTTTCCCTGAGCTTCTACTAAACAATACGACGGGGTACTCCTCGGGCACGAGGCGCTACTATCCTCCTCCGACTTCACAGCTGTTTCCCGCCACTGCGGTTGATCCTAGATCCCGTCTAGGTTCTAAGTAAATCATGGCTACTACTCATCAAGCTAGTAACAGCGCTTTTCCTACGGGTATGGCACATGCCCCTCGCGTTACTGCGCCGCCCAGCCATCCCTTACCGCCAACATCTAGCCCAAGGATTGGGTACACCAGTCCGGCAAAGAGCCAGGCGGGAGGCACTCCCCCGTTCTTACCGGTTGTTACTCACGGCGCACTAGTATATGGTGATGCGACAGCCGGCGACGGTTCACCTATCGAAGTCAACATCCAGGCTGTTATTGACAAAGGTTTCTTTCTTTCCGACGGAGACTGGACTTGCTACCGGCGCAACTATCTTTCGTGCATCTGTTCGTATAGTCTCGCCCCCTACTACCCCAACGCGAACATGCAATATATTGCAAATGGATCCACAACTTCCTACCCGGTATTTGGATTCGCGATGAGTATTTCGGCAGTGGTCGCCGAGAGTAACTCTCAGAATATCGACCTAGTACAGCACACGCCCCAAAGAAATAAAAGCCCAACAGCAACGCCGGGAAAAGTAAGGATGTTGCCCAAGCCTCATCAGCGAGCGTCCAACCCATTAAAAATATACTCAGATCATAGTATAGCAAGTGGTTCTAAGGCAATCTATGAAAGTGGACACGATCAAGCTGGACAAGGTCCATTTGCGACAGAACACACGTTTGAACGGGTTCAGTTCAAACAGGCTACTGCGAACAACGGCAAGCGGAGAGCAGCACAACAATACTTTCATTTGTTAGTGGAGCTTTACATTAACGTGGGCACACAAAACCCGGACGACCCATTCATCAAAATCGCGGAACGAAAATGAGCCAGAATGATTGTCCGCGGCCGTTCCCCGGGACATTATCAAACAGAACGACGAGGCGCTACAAGCAGTGGCCCAGGAGGGTTGAGTGGTATGGGAAGTTATTCAGGCTCCCAGGTGCTTGGGGGCGACTATTGGACTAGTGCTTCTTCCCTTTTACCTAGCTCGATGTACTCAAATTATAATAATATCGGTATGCGGCCTATGATTCCTACAGACAACTCCAAATCTATCAACACCACGGAGAAGTATCAGTATTATCCTTCGACTATATACGAGGGCATTGAGATGTTCGATCACGGACACGAGCCCGATACGATGCCAACTAGGGCAACAACCGGCATCAATTCAGCGATGTCGAAAGTAAAGCATGGATACGACAACACGCTGCCCAGTACCCTATATTCGGCCGGCTCTACAAACGTAGGAATTCCAGGAGCGGATGCCATTTCTGCTTATGTCAGTAATTGGCTCTCGCCTCTCGATCCGTCGAGTAATTACAATGTTGCATTGAGTAGCCGTCACCCAGGTTCTGGGAAATGGTTTCTTGCTCATACAGCGTATTTAGATTGGAAATCAGGGAAAAAAATCCTTTTTGTGGCTCCAGGGTATTCCTGGGTGTGGCAAAACAGTCCTTTCCTCTTCCATCGTTGAAGACCTGAGTAGGAACGAAACCTCCCAAACCCTTCTCTATTTCTACTTCGACTTTAACGACAATAAGAAGCAAAACCTAAATATGATGCTTCGATCTATTATTAGCCAACTATATAACAAGTGTGAGAGTGTCCGAAGTCATCTAAACTCGCTCTATTCTTCGTGCAATCAAGGGGAATCCCAGCCAAGTCTAGAGTCGCTCCGTGGGACCTTCCAAGACATGCTTCAACAGGCTGAAAAGGTCTGGATCGTTATCGATGCAGTTGATGAGTGTCAAACGAGAAAAGGACATTTAGGGGGAGATGTGCTCCCATGGATCCAGAGTTTACAAAATTCTCAAAAAAAAGGTCCATCTCCTACTAACAAGTAGGCCAGAACAAGACATAGAGGCTAGTATCAGGTGGGCCCGCGATCGGGATATTTTTCCTATTCGGAATGACTTAGTACAGGAAGACATGAAAGCATATATCCGTGCAAGAGTTAGAGGTCCTGGAGAACTCAATAAAAAGTGGCATACACGGCCAGATATACAAGCTGAAATTGAGGTTTCCTTAATCGAAAAAGCAGCCGGAATGTACGTTGTTTTATTTCGGAGTTTTTATATTACTGACACATCTTTAGGTTTCGATGGGTTTCCTGTCAACTTGATGAGCTGGAAAAACGTTCAAAGCCCCGAGGAGTTCGAAGAGCGCTCACAAACCTTCCAGAGTCCTTAGACGAAACTTATGCTCGAATTATAGCCAGCATACCACATAAGCATAAGCAAGTGGCTATAAGGATCCTTCAATTTCTTACCTTTTCCGAACGTCCGTTAAGTTTAGAAGAAGTCGTCGATAGCATTGCAGTTGATACAGAGACGCGGACTTTCGACCCAGCATATAGGACTCCCGTCCCCAGGGAGATCTTAAAATGTTGTTCTAACCTGATAGTCATTGCCGAGAGACAAAACAATTATAATAAGGCACATAAAGTAAACGAGATACAATTTGCACACTTTTCAGTAAAGGAATATCTTGTTTCAGACCGGCTAAACCAAAGCATCACTCCAGACTTTGAGATCACGGCTGCAAAAGCATCACTTGCGTGCGTTTGTCTCATATACTTGTTAGCATTACCAGACAACTGCTCACTTGAGCAGATACGCGAGGATTATCCCATGGCTGTCTATGCCGCGCAATACTGGACAAGCCATGCTGTAGCCGCCAATACTACTAACTCACTGGTCGAAAACATGATAGCAGAATTTTTCGCCTGCCAATCAACATTTCAGACTTGCTATCGCCTGCACCAGCTGGACGCCCCGTGGGATCGAGACGAGAAGTCGGAAATACCATCTACCTTATATTATGCATCATATGCTGGGATTAGGTCAAGCGTCCAGTTGCTTCTCGACAAGGGCGCCGATGTAAATACCCAAGGTGGCCACTATGGAAACGCCCTCCAAGCCGCCTCATTTAGAGGGCATGAGACCATTGTACGAATACTTCTTGATAAGGGCGCCGATGTGAATGCTCAAGGTGGACGTTACGGCAACGCCCTCCAGGCCGCCTCATCTGGAGGGCACGAGACCATTATACAGATACTACTTGACAAAGGCGCAAATGTGAATTCTCAAGACGGATATTGTGGCAAATATGTGTCGGATGATGATTCTGTATCGGAGAGTATTTCGGCACCTTCTATACCGTCCGATTTGGGTGACCGTTCAACGAGAGCAACTCCACATTCACCACGACGAGAGATTCTTGAGGCCATCGCGGACTTTCTAGCCGAGATGCTTCTCCAGGACGTGGAGCTGAGAAAACTATTCAAGTTAGCGCTAGAAAATCCAAAGATTGGAGGTGACCGATTCCAGAGAAATTTCCGCAGGACCCTGGTCGCCTACTCAAAAGACCTTCGAGCTATTGCTGATGGTGAGCCTCAGTACCAGGCGTCAATAGCAGTCGAACATGTTGCTACACCCGTGGCCCAATTGATAAGGCATGCGATTCATCCAGAGTCTGGGATTACTCTAACAAGTATTAAGGTCCTCAAGAGTATGGAACGCACGGAAACTGTGGAGAAAACCTCCATAAGCTTCCAAGCAGGAACTTCCGAACATCGACTCCGGGGTCAGGAACTACATTGGCAAATGTGGAGGCTGAAGAGGGTGTTAATCCACCGGAAATCATGGAAGAACCTAGGAACATCCGTGAATCAACCCTTCATACACCGTTAGAAGGCAATTCGGAAAGTGCTAGTGAATTGGAAGGCAACTTGAATGACGAAAACAAACTTCCTACTTTACAACTCATGAAAGCATTCCTTACGAGAAACTCACCTTTGGCCACATTACGAGAGAAGCTCCAAATATTGGTCAATCCAGCATCCCGTAGTCGGCAGTTCAGTGGAACTACTGAAATGACTGATAGGCACCCTCCCGATGTGGAATCTGAGAAGGAGTATGATCAATGTGATCAACCCGAAACTCAGCAGACCGCATTGGAGCAAGGAATTCCTGTTCAGATATTTTCGGCCAAACCCCTGGAATCATTTCCCGACTTTGTCGACTACATAATGAGGCTTCTTCATTTTCCTGTCTGGAGCCCGCCCATTCCTTCGGGGATGAGACGTGTAAAGTGGAGATGTGTACGTAAGTCCTTTAATCGGAGACTTCAGTGTTTTCCATGGCTAACTTAACGTTTAGAAATGCGGTACCAATCTTTACGACGACTACATTGAACGAAAACCAGGCGCGTTGAAAGACTTGGAAGCTAAACTACGAGCCGTCAATGGGGGTAGTTCACAATCAAGTAACCGAATTACGCCGACCTTAAGGACATATTTTCCAGCTTTGTTTAACCTGATAAATCAAATGATCCCACCGCCGCGCTGGGGTAGAAATGACAACGAGATTCCGCTTGCCATTGTCAATGGCCTTCACCGCGCCAACAATCCAAGACTGTCCGAGGCAGGGATATTTCATCTTCTCTGTTGCATACATACTGATATGACTGGAATCACTCTTCATCAAGAACGGATAGAGAATATGAATACAGACAAACAAGTGATGAACATGCTTGGCGAAGTTTACAGGACAAGAAGAAGGATAAAGTCATGGTTCACTATGCGAGACGTCTCGCACTTACGTCTAGTCAAAGTACGTTACAATGTCACCTACGGCTCGGCGATCTGAAACACGGGCTGCCTACACTAGTGGTCATCAAATAGCTAATGATACGGTTAGTTCTCTCTCGACTTCAGTTGCTTTGTCCAGGTTTACGCACACGCGACGAGCTGCCAACATCCGGACTGCTTCTGCCTACCCGAGCTTGATCGTGTTAGACAAAGAGAGTACCACTGCCAACCTGCTCCAGAAGATACGTCTAATCTAGACCCTATACTTGGAGACAACTATCTGCTGCATTATCTCAAAAACCCCCAGTGCATTGATGATAAGCAAACATCAATATTTAACCAGTTGCCTAAACGCGCGGCTGGACGCCTTGCCGCATCGCACAGCAAAAGGGAATTGGGCTGGGGTGTATATTTCGAAGAGGGATGGCATATGCCGTCAGTTTACTCTGTCTTCTTCGGCTTTTTCGGTATAGCGAGCTTGGCGTTTGGTGTTGCCTGGTCTGTGTGGAAAGCGGATATCCAGAGTGCATTCACGATTGCGAGTTTCTTGACGGCGGTAGGAGCCCTGCTTCTTGGATCTATGATGCTACAAAATCGTTGAAAAGGATGAAACTCCCGACCAGGAGGACGATGAACTCACACTTCTCGCCAGAGCATTCCCTTTTGCATATGGCCGGGGGGGACACGGCCGAGGCCCTCATTCAACACACACAGAACCTCCACGACCGTCAAATCCGCCAAAGTCTTGGTCTTTCCTCCATCCTACGTTCGACACTCCTACTCCATGGCAAGTAGAGCACAAAAGGGTATTCGAATCGCCTGATCCGACCTCCGCGGGCGACGCTGTTTATCAGCCGCCCTTTCCACAATTCGGATACACTAATATGGACTCTTTTCCACGAGCCGCATATCAAGTTTCCCACGAGCCTCCAGCAGCACTTCTCGAAAATTGTCGAGTTGGCTTCGGAGAGTATTAATAGCACCATACTACCAGCCAACGTCACAAAGCGTTTTCCAAGTATTGTTTCTTCTCGGAAAAGGACCCCCTGATATATTTATAGCAGGTCAAATAGATGATGGAATCTACGACCTGTCATAAAGTGTTAAATGCGATCCGACAAGTAGTTTCTGATCTATAAAAAAACACGGAATGGTTGTGTAAAGATTGATGTCCTAGTCGAAGTTCCAGGTAAACAGGTACATCTACAGGGCAGAGGGCCGGGCGTCATGGTCTCACGGTTTCCTTAAAACCATCATACGTTGGCAATATCGTCTTGAATGCCAACAGCTGCATAACCAACTCTCAATACGGGGATGTAAAAGCAACGTCGGTACAGACCACACGAGATTTGCCGTTTCTTTTTATAGTGCCTAACTCTTCATTACAACTAGGATCCCGACCAATAAAATGTACGGTACACAATATCTGTCTCAGTGATAGTGATATAGCATAACAAGAAAAAAGAGACCGGAGACAAAGGTCATTAGTCATCCCCATCCCTAATAACTCATCATAAAGTAGGCAATCCAACTCTATCTCAAATATATCTGCACTATCTCCATCCATCCCGCGTATTCCGTAATACTACAGCACGGCAACAATGGATGTACTCAAAACACCCAAACAGCTCCCCTCACCGACGCACGAAGTGATCGTTGTGCTTGAGGAAGTGCACCTAGTTGTAGATTATGTTGACATAACCCCGCGGTCCCACGAGATTATCTCATACCACCGCATCGCGAAGGCGGATGAGGTACGCGCCCGTATACAATGGGCCAGCATCGTCATCGCGACGCAGGCTTTCATTACGGCCGAAAGCTTAGGTGAAGCACCGTATTTGTATATCCATACCCACTCATTAAACTAATACAGACGAACCGTACGACTCTGCTGACTATTAAGGAAATGCGTGATCACGCCAACCGCTGGAACTAACCATATCGATCTTAATGAATGCAAGCGCCGAGGCATCAGGGTAGCAAAATGCGCCGGGTCGACGTCTCCGGCAGTCTCCGAGCATGCGCTGAGTCTCGTACGAAAATCAACGAAAAATTGTTATTAAAATAACCGCTGACTTGAATTAGTACTTCGCAGCAAGGCGCAAGACAGTCCTGCTTCATAACGATATTCGGACTGTTGATGAACATGGCGCAAACTCGTGGAAACGCCAACGCAGTATTGCATTGAAAATGCAAACGGCAAACGAACACCCTCCGTGCTCAATCGAGGAAGAAACTGTAGGGATTATTGGTTACGGACATATTGGTAGGTAGTCTTGAATTAACCCAAGCGTTGCGGAGTGCTGATTCTTTACGCTAGGCAAACGTCTCGCGGGTTTCTGTGAAGCCCTTGGCATGAAGGTGTTGATAGCTGAGAGAAAAATTGGTACTCCTACCAGGAATACAGCTGAGGAAATGACGGAGCGGACTCCTTTCGACGAAGTTATCCGGACGGCCACTGTGCTTTTCATCTGTTGCACCTCCACCAGTGATACGGTAAATATGATCGACACGGCTGAGCTTGGCGCGATGAGACCCGAGATGATCATCGTCAATGTTTCGAGGGGGAATGTTGTGAACACGGCAGAGGTCATAAAAGCACTACGCGAACAACGCATCTCGGGCGCCGCTGCGGACGTCTTCGACCAAGAGCCAGCCAGCACGGAAGAAGACAGCGCATTTCTAGCCGGAAACACCAGGGATCTGAACCTGACATTCTCACCGCACGTGGGTTATTACTCCACAAAGACTGACGTTACCATGAAAAGAATGGTCAGGGAGCAGATCAAGAACTTTGTCAACGGATATTTCAGCAAGTTTGAGGTGTAATTGGAATTGCTAGGTACTAGTTTCCTACGTTCATATAAGGAAGCACTATATCAAATAATATCCTATGTCAACCTTGATGTCCGTCATGAGGTAAGAACGGAGGCTGCAACAGCACCTCACTTTCTCTCGAGCATCTCGGGCTTTTCCATTATCTGCCCCAAAATATCCGAAAATAACCTGTCATTGAATGTGACGTCATAGAGTCAGGTGACTGTAGTAACTTAAGCCTAGCTGCAATGGTATATACCGACATTCACGGCATAGGTAGCTAACCTTATAAATTTCCACTATTAGGTGTCTGAAATGGCTAAGTGATTACGTGGGACTTAGAGATAGAGTGATGATGTTATGAGTATAGAATGAGTTCTATAGTCCTCTTAGACACGACCCTAGGAGCCTGCAATATTCGTCTACGAAATATGTAACCGTAACTAAATGTGACCATTTGTTTCTGTTCCGTCACCACACCCCCACAGTCACCTCTTTCTATTAATTGTAACGGCTATCGTTTATTCACCTATTCGTACTTGTAAACAGTCGTATATAGAAAAACTGGCGCCAATACTATCAGATCGGTGATATATTATTCAAAATCACACTTCTTATAGCTGCGTTCTATAGCTGAAGTTGCGAAAACGATCCCAATCACAGATCCTTAATCATGATTCGTCGGGTGAGGGTCACGTGAAAGTCTCTGAACCGTGATACAAGCCTGGCATCGGCTCCCATTCCCAAATCCTAGAATTTCGAGATACCAACTCTTCTACCTTTGTATGCAACATCCGTTTCGTAACGTCTCTTTGCCCGAGTTATCGCGATTGGGGACTTGGATGCAATGACGAATTCAAATCATAAGTGTGTTGGCACAACATCGACAAAAGTGCCAACTTGTGCCACGAAGGCTGCTGTCTTATCCCGTCTTCTCCGGTCTTCTCCAAACGTGATAAGCCGGCCCAACAAGACAGCTGCGGCCGCGAACAGGGATTCCTTCTAAAACGTACTCGTATTGCTCGTTATATGAAGCCTCGGCTAGGCCGATGGGTATGAGGGGAAAGATCGAGCGACCATGTCATAGCCTACGCATGCGACGTGAGCACGGCATTATGTAACGAAGTCGTGACACTACTAGATTGCAGAGAAACATGCACTTTAGAGTAGTGTAATGTATGATATGCGCGTCTTTGGGGCAGACATCTTGGAAAGCGAGGCAGCCGTAAATGATTGGGCAGTCGGCTAGCGCGCGATTGTCTTGATCAGACGACTGGTTTGTCCACCGTGATAGCCAGTTTCTTATTCGCCTCACTGTTTCGATTACCATTCGACTCGGATAACTAAGGCGGGGTGCGGGAGTCCGTCTTCTTGATCAAATGTCTGGGTTAAGTTGTACGTCTGTATGTGATGTCTCTCGGACGTCACCGCGTATTGACGCCATGCTATGCCATATTATGCGATGCCATGAGATGTCCGTAGAAGTCGGGGTAATATCCAGTCTCAGATTTGAATCATACCTCCCTTCTTGTTACTGGTAGAAGGCACAGGAATATATAGGCGGCGTTGTTAAGCTTTCTCTACAGTTCATGCAACTCATCACCTTAACTGTACGCTGTTCTGGTCAGCTCGATTTTGCTAAGCTGGTGCCAGCCTTCTCCTGTTTATGGCTTTTGAAACCTAACTGCTATTGCCGTCTGCTCGGTGGATTGGCCTCTGTTTTATGCTGGCATCTCTAGTAGAAAAAAAAAAAAGAAATATAAAAACGATGAGTGTTTTTCCGATTTCATCGCCGGACAAGGAATATGAGAGCTCGCATTCATAGCGAAATGTCAAATTAGAAGGATGAATGAAAGGCTTCTCAGCATACAGATGCATGAGACCATACAGGGAAGCGGCATGAAATCTGTCGATACAGACGAGTGAGAGCAAACGTCATGATTAGCTGTAACCGCCTCGGGCGTGTTTATACCCCAGCTATGTTTGCTCGTCGCATCTGTTGGCTGGTTCGGCCTGGGGCATGCGAGGATCGTTGTGAGCCTTGGCTGGAGTGACAAGGCGTGTGATTTTCTCGTTGACCGCTACTTCCCCTGAGACTTTTACAACGGTCTAAAGTTCGCGAGTGTCGATATTGCAGGGCCGTTGGTTAGATCCTACGAAGAAGCAAACAGACTAAGAATGGTCCATGATTCAGGCCCTCGCGGCTTGCTGCGTTGGGGTAACACTGCGGACGCCGCTAAGACGTCTGCTAGAGGTCCATCTACAACAAAACCAATAGATTTACATATAAGCTGAGCAATGAGTTACTACTGGGGACCAGAGCGGCCGGGGCCCTATCTGCCAAGAAGTCTAAGGAGTTGATAGCTTCATTGTCGGCCAGCGGCATACACAACGTCCTGGGGCAGTAGACTCGTGTAACTTGGGAAAATCAAGAGCCTAGCTTCAAGGAATAGGCGATATGATCAGTTAAAGTTTGGGTTCTTGATGCTAGTATTGATCCTAAAATTGATTCTTTTCTCTTCATTAGGCTTCGCCGGTTGACGTACCCCAGTCGATTGAGGTACTGTTATGTTGCAGGTATGTAGCAAAATGAGCATATCAACACGCCAGCATGTTGCGGGGTGTAGGTGAGGTGAAAGGTGTGAAGGACGAGTAATCACGCAGCATGCTGGGCCTTATGCTAGCAGCGTAGAGCCTGACGTTGTCCGAGTTCACACAGCTTGTCTTACCCTCCTCCAATGATTATTGGGTCTGTCCGCTAGTAAACTGATTGGCGAGATATGAAGATAAGAGGGTATTCTCGGCCACCGTCGGAATGGGAGATTCATAGAAACCTGCCGTCGCGGTGAGTGTGACGGAGTTGCGGCTTGACCTGCTGCGGATTAGCAGCACGCACATCACAGTCGTCCTCGCCTAGGAGAGCCTATGTCATCCATCGTACAACATCGTGAGAATGATGAGGCCTTGCTGCAGAGGGTATTGGATCGTCCACTCAATCCCCGCTCGGAGGACCAATGGAGGGGGGGTATCGGCGTTTTCCCTGATATGATCAGCTGCGAAAAGCCTTTTTGATTGCGCGACCTGTAGCGTCAAGAGATATCGTGAATAGAGGGCACGTTTAGACTACGCAGAGTTCGCACCGGCCGCAACTATAAAGGAGGTGGCTTTGGAATCGCCTTGATGTCCGTATGGCACACGATTCACCCTTAATTCATCTCTATAGATCATTTAAGTGTGCTTTTTATTTTTCTTCTCTTTTCCGCAAGTCCCTTTTTGCGACTTGACTTGCCAAATTTTAGATAGGCTAAGATGCCTCACAGAGTTCCAAAGAATAACCAGCCAGCTAGAACGTCTGTCGCAAGTACCAACCTCGTTCTCAGCCCCTTTCTAATTTAAACCGTAGTGGACATATCGAAACGCCTGCCGGGCCCAAAACCGAACAGTCGACGGCCGTCATGTTAGAGCGATGGGTCAACGAGAGATCGCGCAACAACCTCCCCATCACTGAAGTGATGCAACAAGGTCCCTTTCCGTAAGGATCCTTTCGGGCCATTCGTGGGCTATATGGCTAACCATAGGAGACAGCAAGGCCGCAAAGCAATAATCGTCCCGCCAGTTGGAGTTTATGTCTATGTTTCGATATGGGCAAGGGCCCGTAGTTGGTGGAGATCTTGTAGTCCTATGTTTACAACAGCACCCTGCAGTGATACAAGTAGACATGCCTAAAGACGGTGGGCAGGGCCGGTTCTGGTCTACGATCTGCAGCTTGTGCTAAAGTGGAGGGATACGAGATCCTGCAGGGATCCTAGATAAGGCGGTCTTTATACAGAATCACTATTGAGTGATGTAGCACCATCCTGTGGCACAGTCCCGGTTGCATGAAACCCGTCGAGAGTAATATTTACGGCGCCGGCTTGTACGAGCTGTCTTGTGTTAGTTATTGTAGTGCAATGTAATTTGCCAATGTTGCTCTACTTACTGAGCGAGACAGGTCGTCAATTAAATCGTGGACATCTTCAATGCCGATACAGAGTCTTATAAGGTCCTCGGGCATTTGCCGCTCTTTCCTGGTCTTGGCGTCGATGCTGGCGTGGCTCATGCGGCATGGCATACTGATCAGGCTATTGACACACCCGAAACTGACACTAATTGCATACAATTTTGCGGCTTCGACAATCCGCTCCGACAGGGCTATATCACCAGTCTCAAAAGATAGGACGGCTCCCGCGCCCCTGGCCATAGACCAGTGAAGATCATACTGGGGATGTGACTTGAGGCCGGGATAACGGACGCGAAATCCATGGGATTCGAGGAACTCGGCGATCATCTGGGCGTTTGCTTGCTGCTTTTCCATACGAATCGCGAGTGTCTTGACTCCTCTCATGAGAAGAAACGAGTCATTAGGGGAAAGGCCACAGCCTGTAGAATTGATGGTGAAATACATCTTATCTCCAATGGCGGGATCGTTACAGGCGATAATTCCAGCCATTATATCATGGTGCCCCGACAGATACTTAGTGCCAGACTCGTAGACAATATCTGCGCCTAATTCTAGAGGATTGAAAAGCATGGGCGAAAGCATAGTATTATCGACCACGACGAGGGCCTTTGGGTTAGCTTCGTGGACGGCCTTGGCAATGGCAGGCATGTCGACGATCTTGATGAGGGGATTGGTCGGGGTCTCAAGGAGCACCATGGCGGTTTTGTCCGATATAACTTCCCGTACCCTCTCCAGCTCGGTGGTGTCAACGTGGCGGACGACAATGCCCTGGTTAGATGATAGGTAGGTAAGGAGGCGGTTAGTTCCGCCGTAAAGATCGTCGCCGGTGATAACCTCATCTCCGGGGCGGAGGAGTCGCGTGATGACGTCCAGAGCGCCCATGCCGGATCCCACAGCTAAGGCGCGGGTAGCATTCATGATCTTGGCCATGTGGCGTTCTAGGTGAGTTCGAGTTGGATTACCCGATCGTGTGTAGTCGTACTCGTTTCCGCCTGCGGATGAAGTCTGCTTGAAAGTGGCGGACTGGTAGATGGGAATGCT
>JAPUUL010000363.1:0-20030 GCA_029590625.1 Lasiodiplodia mahajangana
CCTCAGTCCCCATTCATTGCGAAGTAAGTCGAGCATTACCCTGCGGTACAGAACAGCAGGGTTAATGATATAATCGCTAGATGGTACGCTGGGTAGAGGATACGTTCCTTCTGCGACTAGGTTGAGAATCACGTACACCTTGTCACGAGGGTCTGTCGAGTCCCTGTACCGAAAGCGCCATAGCATTTCTAGTGGCCGCTCGGGGTCTTCGATCCACGTCGAGGCAAGTCCCAAACCTATCAGCGGTGCAGTAAACCAACCGATCGTCTCCTCGTTGAAGATATTCCAGCTGTACAGCTGGTCTTGCGGCGGATATTCACCTTGAATCAGTTTCCCGGCTGCCTTTCTCATCAGGCTCCAGGACACAGAAAGGGGCCCCCAAAGCACAACCGAGGTTTTCGGTGATGTGGCTTCCTGGACGGTCCAGATTCGACTCCACCACTCTACAGACATCAATGCTTTAAGAGCGCGGCCTGCTTGAACCTGCTGTGCTGTAGTGGTGAGGTGAGGGAGTCGAGCCTCGAAATGCTGGCCGGCTAGTATCCGGACTACGTCTAAGGCCCCCTTTGCTGCCTCTAGTGCTTCCGGTTCTGTGATGCCTAATGTAGAGGCGTCGATATCTCCTAGCCACAAGTTGCATTGCACGCAATTTGAGTAGATTTTGTGCATCATGTTCACCTGCGCCATCTTCTCTGTGCTATCCTCCTGATTGATGCATAGCGCATCTACCCACAGATAGCGGGTTAGTGCCTCGTGTCTTATACGATTCAGGGCCGCAAAGAGATTGCTCGTCAGTTCAGCGTTCGTTCCTTCAACCATAATAGGCTTGTTCCTATCTCCCCTACCCCAGACGTATGATAAGGTTTCATACGGCACATTCCCATCGACGGAAGCGATCTCATACGTGCATCGGATCGGTTCGCCATCTTTCCCGGGTGTAACCTTGAGAAGTCGAATCTGGCCTATACTGCTGTCTATGGGGAGGAACTCGAAGTCTAGTACATTAGTAAATAAAACAGGCCTAAGCCCTTCAGGAACTAGGGATACATACCAGGTGCTAGACGCACAGGATATCTCAGGCCGCCACCCATTTTGCCTCGTACAATGCGATAGAGTGACGTTGAGGACACTTAAATTTGATCAGGCTCCTTGAAGCTTAAGCAGGAACGCTCGTTCCTATCAGTTTAAGATAGCAAAACAGCGAAGGAGTCGCATCAAGAAGTAGGTAGGTACCATCATATTGAGTGTGGATCGCCAAATTAGCTAAACCTCACCTGGATCATCCAGGATCAGTTAAAGGTGAGGGGTGGGGGCGGTAAAGTTATGCATGATCGGTGTTAATAATTGACGGTCAAAATCAATCTTACATATGATGTGAACTATGATTTGTTTCTAGATTCATTCCATTTATAGCACATCTACAACCAGGGCATTAATACGATACCGCATACCGCCGGGGCGCAGTTATTCGCCTGCCTACACTAGGGACTGCGCCTCATGCAGGAATGCTTCCATACTGCAAGCATTGTCCTATATTATTGCTTAGTAGATCTACCTCTAAGCAGAAATTTAATAGGTGTAAAATCTCTGGTTTGTATGCATGCCCTCTTTCATATCCGGCGATGAAAACGGTGCTGTTTAAGTCCTAACCTTACATCCATGACCTAAACCCTCTCTTGTTAATATCTGCTGCTTCAATTAGGGCCTTCAGATACTAGTCTATATAGAAGAGTTACATGCCCATCAATAAGGGTCTAGATACAAGTAATGGGAAAGAAAGAGGAAGTTATAACAGACGTAAGGATGTTGGGCTAGTATCTCCTTCGCTTGGTAGTCCTCCTGGGGTATCTATTGAGTACCTCTGGCGTAATGCGTCTACCATCTTTACGAATAATTCGCTCGAAGCATAGTCCCCAAAGTCTTCGAGTGTGCCCGAACTATGTCAGACTATCAGATACTAGCCCGCAATACCAGCTAAGCAGACACCATCCCCGCTGCCCAAAATTATACTTCTGGTTTCTATATCTCTAGCGCCCTATCTTGCCATATTTCGACGGTGCAACATTTTAGATTGTAGGTAACGCCGCCGATTCTGATGGCTTTTTTAGCAGGGATGCAATAAATTGCAGTGGTAAACTATGCGCCCATCACGTAGGTGGTCGTCTGCGGCGCTTCGGGAGATCTCGCTCGGTGAACTTAGGCTTTCCCTTTCGACGCAACTGATGGCTCGAGTTTGGTATTACCCGTAGCCGCGTTGGAATCTCAGCATTCTCAATCATGTCCTCAAAATTTACTTTATCCCTCAATCTATAAGATTGAGCTATATGTTTAGCGGTTTTTTGGAAATAATTGAGCAGCGCATGAGGCTCAGTCCATGACGAGCCAAAATCAACCAACCGATGTCCAATAAAATTGTCAGCCTTGATGTCCATGTTGTATATTTTGAGGGTGTCGTTGAGTAAATATACACTCCTCAGTGCCCGGCGAATATTCTTCGCATTGAGTTCCTTTGGGTTTCGTTCTAGGTCCTTCACGATAGCTCGAATCCTCAAGTCCCCTCCTAATGCTCCGTGCAAGTCGGAGTCTATTACTTCAGGTTCCAAATCGACGCCTGAATCTTTTAACCATCGTTTCTCTGTTTTATCTAGTGTAAGAAGTAGGTACCCGTAGCATTTCACTGCTGTTTGTTCTAACACGAAACGAGAAGTAAATGCGTCCCGAATGCGCCCGTATGCTCGGCATTCCGCGTAGAACGGGTCGGTGTAAAAAATAGCTTCACTCAAAGGCATTTCTTTTCGCAATCTCGACTGCCAATAGTAGCGATGATCTTTTGGATCAGTGAATTTGAACTAGAGAGTTAAGTTATTATGAAAGCTTTTAAGTCTAGGTAAGATACGCTTACAAGTTTCAAAGCATGCTCCTTAGATGCTATTTCAACTTGAAAAACGAAACCCTGGCTACCTTCACGGCCTTCGTCGAGTCTCCTTATCCATCTAATTTTTGCGTCTGGATTGTGGAATTGTTGTAACTTAGGCCCGGTATATGGTGGAAGCATAGGGTTGTCCGCACAGATAACCTGGCCGGTCATATTAATATAGTCTCTAGGTGGTATTGGACGAGTCGATGTCTTGTTGAAGTCGTGATGGGCAACGACCAAAAACATAAACAAAAAAAACAAGTCCACGAGCCAAAATCGAACTTGAGAGGAAAAAACTACTAGATCATGGTCATTGCACACTTCTATGCACTCGTGTGTTTACCCAGAGCGCCATCTGACACGTCCTATTTGAAAGATGAGACGGGGTCGTTGTGGCACGGCACGGCCAATGCCATGGGACTGGTCACGACATCCCTTACATAACAGTAGCATCAGGGGGTATTGACAAGACACCGACATCTACTCAACTGTACTAAATTCAGTACAACAGACAGCAGCCGGTGTGGCAACTAGCACTTGCCTCGTTGCGTTTGAAGGCGCTATCTATATTCTAGTCGGTTTAACGAATTTTGTACCTGCATGAGGGATGCAATAGTATCCGTCTTTTTCATGCACTCAATATGTAAGTAGCCAAAGCCGGCTTCGGTCATGAAGGAAAAGTCATGTTATGTCTATATACTGGTCGTATGTATAATGGATTTCTTTACTCAAGGCTTCATGTCATAGAGTTTAATGAATTTCAGTATTAGAAGTATGGAAAAGCGCATACTAGTGGTATGACACCAGGATGCTAGTATGACCAGACGTAGGATCATTCGTACCCCGTGTTAGATCAACTGAATGGTTTTGGTGGCATAATGGCTTCGCTGTACTGGAAGGCCCGCAGTCGCAATGATACCTAGCCTTTTAAACATCGAACTCGAGCCGTTGTCCGATTCCTGAATGGCGACAACTACGAGCCCCGGACTCTTGAGGCCGCACAAGATATGCGCGCTAATAGGCTTTTCGGCGCCACAGTTCACTTCCGATGAGGCGTCCACGAACCAATAGCCATTAGTTATACCATCCGCCGTTAACCGCCTAGCAGGACTGACGTAGCCTTTTGAGTCCGTCTTGTCACCTCCCCATACACGAGCATCGATGAATATTCCGTGAAGAGTGAGTGATCTTGTTGAGGCGCTGGCCAATGACCCCAACTTGTCGGGTTCAAAGGATATATCAACTAGTTCTAGGCCTACGGTATTAGGCGTCTCGTACAGGTCGACTGGACCGGTGATAGAAGCCCACGACCAGGATGGCATCGATGAACCTTCTGCGCGCCGTGTCGAGATACGGTAAGAATTTGCGAATGATGAATCGATTCTCCAGAAGAGATCCTGAAGGAAAGTTGGTTCCCAGAGGCCGTTTATGTACCTACCCAAATATTTCCCAAAGAGGGATGCGATTCCAGCTAGCGCAGCAAGCTTGTCCGTGTTATAGGTCATATCTTTCTGCGAGTAAGGCTTCACTATGTGACCCCACAAGACAGCAATATCGGTAATATTAGAGCCATCGCGAAGGATTCTGTCGAACCGAACCTTGAGTTCACTTTCATTGACAACATCGCGTGTGTCTTTGCTGTAGAACCCACAGTTACATTCTGCCCGGGTGCGACAGATCCAAAGAATCTCCCAGTCCGTAAACAACAGAACTCGCGGGGACAGCAGATATTCTGTGAGACATACCAGTCAGATTAGGAGACTAAGGGAACACATGACATCTGAGAACAAGAAATATGAGACGGCATACCCTGAAAGCACCATGCCCGCGTCAAAAGGTTTGCCTTAGTGCCTGGCCGGAGACCATAGGGTGAGCTTTCATAGTAACATAAATGTTCTAGTGCTGGCCGCGCATCCACTATCACGGTTCCGCCGGATTCGCAGGTACGCAAGATCGTATGTTTGGACTTAGTCGGTTCGTGCTGGCAGAACAAACCACTGTGGCTATTTTCCGACAAGACGGCTGCAATTGTCACATAAGCATTGCCGTACACGCTGGCCATTTGAGAAGCCTGCCATGCCCAGTCGTCCTTACTGTCTTGGATGATACACAGTGAATCTATCCACAAATATCGGCACTTCAACAACCTCGTCATGAAGACTGCATCGCGGAAGGTCTGCGGCATCAGATCTAAACGAATTCCATCTTTAAAGAGGTTGAATGTTCTTGTAGTTGTTTGAAGGGGTACTTCGCCGCCCCATGTGTGGCTCAGTGCGACATACGAACCCGTCTGTGATTCCTCCGGCTCACTTAGGAATACGAAGTCCTCGTGGTGCGCAACATCTAGCACCCTGGTTGGTAAGGTAGTGCTTAAGTGGTCTTTACACTGGTCATGCTCCTCATGGCAATCACGAAGCCAACGCGCAGCCTGTGCTACGTATTTATCGCATGCTGTATCGGGCTCAAGGTCGCAACCCGGTTTAAAGATGTTCGACAAAGGTGAATCGGCTGTCGTCAAAGAGTAAGCTGCCACGGGTTTCTACTAATATCGCCCCCGCCCATTACGCACCATCTCTGGTGTAGAAATAAACACCCATCCATAATTCGTCGGCCGAATGCTTATACTGAAGACTGAAAAGATCTTCGACTTGTTTCAGCGCAATCCATTGCACTTCTTCGGGGTTCTGAGGGCACATGGCCGAGAGCCCCTCCCACAATATGGAGCAAAGCAGACAATCGGATGCCGCATTTGCGCAAAGATCGCTTCCCCGACCACCCGTAATAAATCCGCCAGAATATCCATCTAGCGGGACAAGATCACGGCATACGGGACATGATCCCATGTTCCTGAATGTTCTTGAAGTAATTACTGGGGGGGATTTGACGTAGATGACTTGGCATCGTATATGTAACCTCACATACGTTGGCTTGGCCACCAAATGCAACCCGGCCAATCAAAATTATTTTAGATGAAATTACCTAATCCATCACCCGTCACTTTACATTGTCACGTCTGCAAAACAGCATACATGTCCAAGCTTCAAAAGCGCTTAGCGCGAGCTACAGAAACGATAATACAGAATAGGCTTATTGGTAGAGTGGCGGTGGTTTTATTCGGCTTTCTTTTAATTTGGGTTCTGCTCGACCTACCCTCACACAGTTACGATCTATCGCGATTCAGGGGATCGTCGACCCTGTCTATGAACCTTTCTCAGAATAAAGTAATTAGTAGATATAACGCTAATTAGGTACGCTATACTAAATAAATATACTCATAACCCTTGACGTTCGCGTAACCAAAGTTTATGCTACTACTATAATCATACACTGTGACTTTGAGGCTACCTTGACGCCTGCCTACAACAGCAGTTATATAAAAAAATAGGCGAAGGAGGGTAATTTCTCAGCTACGGAACTATAGCAATGCTTTATGTTCCAGTAATTTCATAATATCGTAAACCCTAAACCATAGGGATAACAAAATAAACTCTATTGCCAACGCGCCTTGTAGTGGTATAAAGACTTCTATTTTATAGTACTTCAGATTTCATTCCCATCGCTCAGAATGCCGCGCTCTATTATCGCTTTCAAGTGTACGCGAGACTATGTAGTTTGTTACCACCATATAATTCGACGGTAAAAGCTCAACAACGGAAAACGAGTGTTGCCTACCTGGATGCCCTGCTGCATTGGCTAGGAGAATTGCTAAACAGAACTTATCACATGCATCCAAACAATGCAGTACAAGCTCTCATTCTACCATTTATTGCATACTCCGTGGTTGTGACTACATATTAAATTCATACCGGCCTTTAGACCCGCTAACATAAGAATATCGCATGTTCAAAGCAGCAATATAAAAGAGATGTAATGTCGTATCTACGCTTCAATGGTAGGATCCTTTACACTAAGATCATGAAGGAAAAGCTTTGTAGCAGCCAAAGGAGCATGGATTCGATGTCTCCTGCAGTAAATCAGTGCCGTGGCCAGCGATAGGAGATTAGATTAAGTTCAATTGCGCATGTTCCTTCTTATCAAGGATTTTCTTTACTTTATGTAGATGTAGTCGACCCGTACATGATAAACCCTACAAGAGCCCGGCCTGGTATACTAGACTCCTATCTCTAACTTTTCAAACATCTTAGAGCCATGTGCCATTAACAGCCTTAGTTATGTTGTCTTGCCCTAGTCAAATCACTCTTATAACAAACCCCGTATGGAATCGGTATTGGTTATCGAGCTAAGCCCTTCAACGGCTCCCAGGAGAAAGCACAAATTGCAACAATCATTCCCATGACCGCGAGCCCATACTGCCCGATGCCCGTGCCTCCTTGAACATCACTTTTTATCGCGCTCCAAAGTAGTACGATGAGCGTCACAACCCCAACGATACCAAGTAGTAGCAGCGACACAAGAATCGTGTTGAGTCCTTCTACAATGTAAATGCCCCAGCCGTAGGGTAAATCGGAAGGGTCGCGGGACTGCGGGGCACATTGCAGTCTCCTTCCGACTTTCTTCGGTAACTGGAGTAGAGCTAGCTTGCCGAGATGATCCCCGGGGTTGAGAAATGAATGCATAAAGACGTGGGGGTGGATTGGCATTGTCCCGATGCGCGGCGGACACGGCGAGAACGTGTATTCTCTATTCGCAACTTCGAGTTTGCCAGGTATCGAGTTCTTCTCGTAGTTCCCCACGCACTCGCCCGTGCTGCTCCGATGCACTAGTTCGAACTGCGATTCCCTAGTTTAGCACTTGGCTTTCCTTCGTTTCGGGGGAGGAGACTAACCTTGATAAACTCTATCGTCTTGGGAACCGTGAAGATCCGCTTTATCCGTGGTCCTCGCATTGATTCGTATTTCTCCCGAATCAGGCTGAACATGGCTACATCCAACGAGGTGTGGGTGAGATCAATCTGCTGTAGCTTGATCTCAAATTGCCCCGTGTTTACACATAGGAGAAGGTACTTCTTTGTTCCCTTGGGTAAAACTGGCGGAGTGAAGATACTATTTGGTTGAACTTGAGCGACTGCAGGCCCAGTTACACTAGAAACATTCGCTCCCAGCTGAGCCGTGGGACTCAATAGCGAGTTGGAGGTCTGTATTGATGAATTGTCACTAGTTGATGCTCCCGACACTGCTATAGAGCTAGTTGATCCCGAAGCTGCTTGAGCGTACTCTATCGCTTGTTGCCTTTCCGCCGGGCGAACATCGACATAGAGAGGTTGCCCGCACCTCTTACAGTCCGTTCCGTTAGTACAAGGGGGTTCAAATTTGTACGTGGCAGACTCACACATATCCAACTAACTCTCTCGAGGTGGCTCGGTCGTCGAGGCCAATACAAACGGCGAAACCGAGTAGTCATTTTCGAGAATAGAAGATTCAGTTGAAATAGGGCCATACTTGGTAAGTTTGGTCGGCCCTTGCCACTCTCTGCCCTTCTGCCTAAAGTTTCCCTTGAGCTAGGAGCTTTGTGGGTCATTCCACGGCCATGTGATCTCCTTATTTTCGTCTGCCTGCGATTTCTGGGGGGGCCGTATATTATTTTTGGATCTTGGCCAATATTATTTGCTGATTTCTTAACCCGCTTAAGTCGACCCCTCCCATGTGCGTTAGTCACGGATTCGATAGCGGTCGAATGTGCATGATCTTCGGATATCAAAGAATACAATGCCTCAGCCTCCCCAGACGTGTGGTGTTCGATCCTCCTTCCAAGTGTGGAGATCGTTTGAGTAGAGGTGGGAGCAACCGTGTCTATGCCTCCTATGTTGCTAGTCTCGTCCACCTCGCTGTGTCTCTGGATATTGACTATCGAAAGTGTAAGTTAAGAGACTAGAGGTAATAGGAAGAGGTCGTGGTCAATGCAGTACCTTTACTCCGAGCGTCCCCACAAGAGTCTAGACGCTGAGGTCTAGACCGTAAGCAAGCCTTAGAAACTGAAGAAGAGCTCAGCGCATCTGTTATTTGGGTTTCTTTATTAAAGCCCCCTTTTCGTACAGCTTCCTCTTTGAGATGTGCGACAGGTTGCTGTCGAATCCTGTCTTCTTTGGCTTGGTCTATAATGATAATCTTTGAAAGATGATCTTGTCTTTTAGCTTCTGGTGATATGAAATCGAAAGAGTGAACTTCGCTAGGTTTTGGGATCTCAGCATATTCACGACAGGCATTATAAACAGTTGTATCAACGAGGTCATGCTCATATAAGTGATCCAACATGTAATAATCCGCGCGTATATCGTGAATGGTATATCTGTCCTGCAGTATGTGGTGGCTTATATGCCTCATTCTGCGCTCGAAGTTGATCCTTCGATTGGAGCCGTTCTCACTATCAAAAACAGGCTCATCGCAGAACCAACAAACACATCTAGTTGGTAGGCACCCCTTAAGGTGGTGGGATATGGTATGCTCAATCCAGTTGTCAACAGCAGTGAGTTCAAAGGACTGGCCGCAACCATGGAAGGCAGCGAACTCACATGGCAACGCCGGGTTCGAATTGACTAGGCTGAGCCCTACTTCGGGTATATATAGATCGGCATTGGTGCTTAGCACTTCGTTGTTTTCATTCTCATCGCTAGACGAATGGTTGATGTCACCACCGTCGAATATACTAGTGTAGGGAGTACTGATGGAGGATGTCTCGGAAATTAGTAAGGGGTTCTCATACACTCCAGTGTTCACAACCTTGCTAGGCCATCTCCCTTGAAGCCAAGTGTCAATTTGTTCGCCAAGGTCTACAGTAAGGTGGTCAACAGCTTTATCTCCACGTATTTCCTCGAACAAAGCTTTCTCTTTGCCTTTAGATCCTGAGCAAGTACGGTTCACATCGATCTTCCGGACTCTCTCTTTGGACCCATGCTCCTCTAGTTTGCCGTAGATTGGATGAGGCCCGTGACGATCATAGCCTTTACTATTCCAGTTATAAACTGAAACCGGATTCTCTTCCCTCTCCGCGTAGCTGCATATATAGTTACCTATAGAATCTCAATCAACAGATGCTTAGTAAGAGTTATCTGTGGGTTAGACTTACGAGAAAATGCGGACCGGTAAGTCCGGAGTGTGATGAACTCGTTAGACCGGTGATGATGCGATCTTTTGGTTTTAAAAGAGTGTCCCGGCATCGTTTAGTCTTGATGAACTCTCGATCATCTTGAACAAAAAGCAGCCATTGGGCGCGGTAGGGAATGAAAATATTAAACAAGAGTAGGAGAGGTATTAAGAGAGGACAAGAGACTTGTGGACCGAAGAGAGAGACCTCGTTAAAAATTTGACTATGCGGGGTCGGCATCCGCAGGAGATCGTGATAAGACGGCCAGCCGCACATGAGTTAACCAATAGAACCAAATATTTTCAATGCAGTATGCAGAGTGATCATACTCCAACATGTATGGCGTGAGACGAGAGATAGAGGAGACAATAACGGGACGTTACATTTCCTGTATGTTCAGATCAATTCGTCTCTGCGGCGCCGAAATCGCGGCCAAGGGTGGTGTGAGTGAATTGGGGGGTTTGAAGGTTGCCGGTCCCGAATCGAGGTTATATGTGGCGATCTACACACCAACTCGGGTTGCTTAGACGTGTTGCCGTTATACTCGAGCCCTCTTACTAAGCTTTAATATCATGAGAGGTACCCATCGACTTTCACTCATCCTGGGACGATGTGACGGGAATAGTGACAATAATGCGCAGAAGCATGCTTCATGAAGCTTGATTCGGACTGCTTGAGATATAAGTAATGTGTGGCCGCCGAAACTGAGACAGTGAGGCGTGGATTGAGTACAGATGCTTGATTACTCTATTATACTACCAGTCTACACCCGAATTATATGATGATTTTAACTTGGCGCCCACGCACGAAGACTTGCTTGATGTTACGATCGTCGCCCGTCATGATGAACTTATCGAATATCGTCTTCGTGTTATCATGCTCTTCGAGGATGGTCATAATCCCCGGCTTCGAGCTATTCGAGTCGATCAACAAGGCATCGAACTCCTTCCCAGAGGCGAAACTGCCAATCTTGTCCTCAAAGCAGCAGACCCGCGCTCCGCCGAGCGTCGCGAGATAGAACACCTCGCCAATTGACAGCCCCTTGTCTTTACCTTGGCTCATGACTTCCCGGGCGTTTGAGGCGACGAGAGCCTGTCGCATCGCGTCTAATATGCTACTCGAGAAGCCACCGCCGCTGTCGGTCCCTAGTCCTACTTTGATACCTCGTCGAAGGAATTCGCGCACGGGCGCTGCCATGAAGCCGCCGCCGACGGTCATGTTAGAGATGGGGCAGTGAGCAACACCACACTCAAGTTCCTTGAGACGACCGAGTTCGTATTCAGATACGTAGCAGCAGTGGGCCAGAATAGAGCGCCTAGTGAGCAAGCCGAAGTGGTGGTACAGGTCTGCTTCGTTACTAAATGTCGGAAATAGTGTTTTCGTAAATGACATCTCTTGCTCGGCTTCGTTGAAGTGTGTTTGAATAGGGAGATCTGGGTTGGACTGGGCGATCTCCCCTAATCCGGCAAGCAAGGCATCCTCACAAGTGATAGCGAAGCGAGGCGTGAGCACGTGCTTGACAAGTCGACCCTCCGGGTCAATCTTCCTCATATGCGCAATGCAGTCTTGTGTGTCGCTCAACGAGGACTCTACTGTTGCGTCACGGTAGTAGTCGGGCGCATTGCGATTCATGTTGCACTTCCCTACGAATGCGCGCTGTCCCTTCTCGAGACACAGATCGGCTAGAATCTTGGTCGCTTCGGCATGCATAGATCCGTAGTAAGATGCTGTAGTTATGCCCTGTTGAAGGAAGCCATCAACGCAACTAGCGTAGACACGTCGTGCGTACTCGGGATCGCGGAAGCGGGCCTCGTTGGGAAACGTGACATCATCTAGCCAGTCTAGAATGTGCATGCTCTGACCCAGGCCCCTCTGCGCCCATTGGGGTGCGTGATTGTGTGTGTCTACGAAGCCCGGAATGAGGAACTGCCCGCGCTCAAGAAACTGGATGTCATATTGGGGTTCGGAAAGGCCTAGCGTAATCAAGTGTCTCTGGATTGACTCCTTCAAGACCGATTTCACTAGGGTCGCTATAGTGCCATCTGGTGTGATAACTATCAACCCATCTTCTATTATCTCGAGCTCATTAGGGCCAAGGCAGTGGATGAGTGTGCCGTGGAAGACCAAATGTCGGGCCATCACTAGAATATTGGTCAACAATGAAGTCCCAGCCGATCCGAACCCCTCATACGACTGTAAGACGGACATAGTACTAGATAGTAAGTCAGCTGCCATAAGTCAAGCTGCAGCTGGTGGCGACTAAAATAGGTGATATTGGTTGAAACAATGTGTTTTGGCAGCTGGCAAAGCCCGGCAATTCACTTGCAACCGATATTTCGAAACTTCAGACCTCGTTGTTATATCACAAGTCTCTACATAATAAATAGAGCGAGCGTGTGGTCACGAATATGATCAATAACTAACGCCCCTTGTTGTATCAACAAAACATTTCTTAGGACTTGCGAATACCAAGTTGTTTTTCTACACTCTGATTCTGGACCATGTAGCAACAATACTGCCGACTTGCGCACAATACGATCTCATCATGTCTAAGATAACTGCCATTGCTCAGATGAATTTAATCATAACGGCCTGGTATACACTGCCCGAAGATTGCAGTATGCTTTCAAGCCTTCCACACCCCACTCCGTACCAATTCCGCTCTGTTTGTGGCCACCAAAAGGAGTGTTTGGCATTATTTTAGCATGGGTGTTAATCCACACATTGCCAGCTTCAAGCTGGTTCGCAATTCGTGTAGCCTGGGCATCATCGTGAGTCCAAACAGAAGCACCAAGGCCAGAGTCAGTATTATTCGCCCTCTGAATAACATCTGATTCATCTGACCATTTTAAGAGGGGCAGCACAGGCCCTAACCAAGTGTGTTAGATATGGATGCTGACGATGAGATTTTCGCAAGAGGTTTACTAACCGAATTGCTCTTGCTTCACAAGAGTCGCACTATCGGGTGGATTGTCGACAATAGTTGCTGGGAAGAAGTAGCCCTTTCTATCTAGCAATGGCTTCGTCCCACCGACCGCAACTTTAAGCCCCTCAGTTTCAATATCTGCGTATAGGCCTTTAAGGCGTTGGAATTGGGCGTCATTGGCAACTGGGCCTAGGAAGGAATCGGCCTCAGACCCAATTTTGAGAGACTTGGTCTGATCAATCATGGCAGCGAGGACCTGGTCATAGACGGAGTCATGCACATAGACTCGCTTCATCGACATACATATCTGCCCAGCGTTGCAAAAGGCAAAAAGGGTGAGTTTCTCAGCAACGGTAACGGGATCAACACCGGCGCAAACAATGGCAGCGTCATTCCCACTGAGTTCCAACGTTACACGCTTGAGGGTCTCGCTGCATTGCTTCATTACCTTCTTCCCTGTGGAAGCCGAGCCTGTGATAGATCGATGAGTAACTAGTACATAAAATATAACAAAATGTAAGCTGAATCACCTGTAAAGCTGACCATGTTGACCCCCGGGTGTGTTGTTAGCAAGGAACCAAGATCATCATCTCCTGACAATGCTTGGAGAACACCCGGGGGGAAGAAGCGCATGCCTAGTTCAGCCAATTTGAGACTGCAATAGGGAGTGTGAGGAGATGGCTTAAGGATGAACGCATTGCCTGTCAGAAGCGCTGGTCCCAGCTTTCCGCAGCCCAATTGGATAGGATAGTTCCAGGGCGTGATTCCGACAGTCACGCCGATGGGGATGTAGTGCGTAACAACCTTTATCTCTTTGGTGTCCTCGATTGTCTCTACGGGAAGAGACAAGTTACAGAACCCCTTTAGGAACGACGTGGCCGTATCAAATTCATCCTTGGCCCAAACAGGCTGAACGATATTATTAATGGTGAGCAACTAGCTTTATGAAGAGTACTCACTGGCTTCCCTTGCTCATTGACGAGCATTTGGATGAAGTCGTTAGCATAGGCCTCCAACGCTGCTACAAACCCCTCGAGGGCTTTCTTGCGCTCAGACCAAGGAACTTGGGCCCAGTGTTTTGAAGCCTGTTGAGCCGCCTTAACCGCCTCATCAACATCTTTCGATGTCGTAATTGGCACATCTGGGTTAGCGTCAAGTGTGGCGGGATTGAGCGTGTGTCGTGTCTTCTCGCCCTTTCGAAGTTTCCCGTCAATTACATTGTAGAACGTGGTGAAGTCTAGCGGCTCCGAGATGAACGAAGACATGGTTCTAACTGTTTAAAGCAAGATCTCAAGATAGATGTAGTCAAGATGTGGACTTGAAAGATGCAAGAATAATGATGAAATTTAAACCTATACACGAGGTCGCGCCTCTGCCCTACCAACTTTTGCAGAGGGGAACAGGGAGGGGCTAAGGTTAATGGACTTAATCGAGGGGATCTTGAGTGTTTCAAGGGCCGCGCACGGCTTAAGCACGGTGGCACCGCAGAAGACGCCCAAATGAAAACAAAGAGTTACCTATACCAACATGTACCTATCCCACGTACATAGAAAATAGAAAATAGCAACAGCCTTTTTAGAGAGGGGGCTGCGGTCACCCTGGTCAGAAACGGTAATCCATGCCAAGCTACCGCCTGCGGGAAACCAACAACCCGAACTGCATAGACTCAGCCCCATTACATGTACATCCGACCTGGCTGCGAAAATGCGATGGATTTAATATTTCCTTCCTTGGCATTTGCTCATTATAACATTACTCGCCTGATTTGCCCTGCTAGAAGAACATCTCCTGTGACAGTTATTCATAGGTCTCATATCTGTCCTGGAAAAGCAGCGCTATGGCCAAGATGTATATGAGAAGTGTAGCCGGTTCGGTTATATATAATCATAACACGAGACATCCAGGCTCTAAGGGACAACCTTTGTTCATTAGTTCCTCGTACTCGAGCAATTAGAAAAAGGATTTCTAGGTCAACGACGTAGCTCAAAGCTTGACATTATGTACTTCGTTGGATGTCCGAATAGAGGTGCGTAACACACAAGAACCGCGATTAACCCCGCTGGAGGCTAATAGGTACAATATTGGGTGTCTACTATCTAGGTGTTCTTTGCGATCCATCCGCATGTTCTAAGACTTTAATTGACGTATCAATAACAGGCTAGGGGTTGGGTGTGGTACAGGGCTGATAAGAACCTGTCATGATTCCCCTCTGTGTTTTAAAAGACTAAGATCACAACCCTCTCTAGTCCAGTTGCCCCAGCTTGCTCATAACAACTTTCGAAAGGGGGCTAGTAGTTAATACTAATGATTCCACCCCCGGTGAACTTATAAGGTCGAGTAACTAATACAATAGTGGGAGTATACCGTGTAATACAGTAACCTATGGAAGGCTGACTCAATAATGAAGCGGGTTATCGGCATATCGGCTTATACTTAGAGCGATGTAACATGATCTATCACTTTGAGGAGTGTGAGACCTTTCACAGTACCATAGCCCGAATGTGACGGCCGAAATTTCGTCCTGTCCTCTCATACTGACAGAATCTTGACAAGCACCTCAACTTTCAACGGACCGTAATTATCCGGTGGTGGATAATTTACCAGCTGGCAAAAGCATGAGATCAGCTGACAATCAATGGAACAGGGAGTTTATACCGATGAGAGTCCGATCGTTAAGCGGCTTTGTCTCATGGGAGTAAGTAAACCGTCAACGCATCGGTGATAACTCAAGGGAATCACATTTTCAGTGATACTTAAAATACTAATGGGCTAAGTTAAAAAATAACCGCTATCCGCCCGACCCTCATTCCTTTCACACCTTCTCTCGAATCTCAACCGACTCGTTCTTTTCACCGCCCCCGGTTGCGCCGTTCATCCCCACAGCTTTCTCTACAGCATGTACGGCCTGGTCTGCAAGCGCCTTATCCTCAAACACTGTTGTAAAGGGAAAGGAAGAAACAAAAGTTAGTCAAAGTCAAGCTAGACGGAGAATTGAGGGGTAAGTAAGACTTACAGAAAGCAAGCTCTTCAAGTGTACGACCGAATGTCTCTGGGAAGAAGAAGTACACGAAAGTGATTTCGTAGGATAGGAAGACGACGTAGGAGATGAGGTAGCGCCAGCTGGCGTTTTGGAGCCCAATGGGATTCACGAAGGTGGTGAAGAAACCAGCCAGACGACCCCACAGCTGGAAGTAGGCGATACCGCGAGATCGCTCTGCATACGGCCAGATCTCGACCATGTAGGCTGTTGGGAACCCCATTGTCAGCAGAGAGCAGAAGTTTGCGGCGTGAGGCAGGCTTACTGTAGGTGAGCGCGTTATAACCCAAGTTATAGCAGGGACTATACGCGAAGATGAAGAACAAGACGGCACTGCCGGCGGCGGTATTTAGGGTGCCCGAGTTCTTGCCGTCGATGGCGTATTTCATGCTGATTGTCCAGCTGATGTACACGAGGAGCAAGCTGCAGGTGCATGCCAAATACATCACACGGCGCCGGAACCGCTTGACTAGCAGAGATGCGATCGTTCCATTCACCAAACTCCAAGCCGCAATCTAGGCATTACTTGGTTAGCTGGGTCTCTGAGGAAAAAAATCGTCTCATAGACGGAATTGAAAGAAACGGATGCTTACGGCTACGTTGATCTTCTGCTTGAACACGGATGACGTCTGCCCAATGGCCTCCAGAATATCGCCGAGGTAGTACGAGATAACTATGAGAAGTTCTGAGATTAGTCTCACGGGAATGGGGGAATCGCTAAAATGCAAGCAGGTGACTCTCGGCATCAAGGTGAAGTATACATACGCGTGTTTCCAGACCACTGAGTAAACAGCCCCAGCATAGTGCTGATGAGCAAACGGCGGCGATTACCGCTCGTGCGGACAAGGTCGAACATGGATTTCTTGGAATTCTCTAGCTCGAGCGAGATGGTCGTCTGCAACTGGGCGAACTCGGCCTTGACGAACTCCGACTCGCGATCTCCTTCGGCGTGGTACTTGGCGAGAATGGAATACGCCTCCTCATGCCGTTCCCTAGTAATGAGCCACCTAGGAGACTCCGGGATCAGGAAGATGAAAGCAATCTGGAAGAGGGAGGGGACCATCTGTAGCCACGACGGAATGCGCCAGCCGTAGTTGCTCATGATGTTGTTGGTGCCGAAAGTGATGCCTGCAGCTAACAGTTGCCCGACGAAATACGAAACATTGAATAGCGAGGTTAGAACTGGACGTTCTTTGGGATACGATAGCTCGCCGATGAGGGATGAAGCCGAGACAATACACGTGGGTATACCGAAACCCAAGATAAGGCGTGCGGCAATATATTGACCGACTGTACCACTCTTCTATAAGTTACTTTCTTCCAGCCTCATATCGACGAAACGTGGTATGCCAGTACCAGCGCCGTCGCTCTACTGTCTGACTTACCATGAACTGACAGACCCTGGATCAGGGCGCCGATGACCATGATCACAGAGCCGCCAAAGATAGACCAACGTCGACCGAATTTGTCGTTAACCACGCCGATGAAAGGCAGAGACAGAATAGCACCCAGGGAGTACGAAGCCGCGATGATACCCTTGATGGGGCCTTGAGGGTTGTCGAAGTCTGTTTTCACGTTAACGACAATATTCGTCTTCATTTACCGAGACTTTCTCATACTCGCTCTCGACTCAGCGGTCATTTTATGAGATGAACTTACAAGAGATCCATGACGGCACTAATTGGAGAGCATTGATGAGTTGCGAATCGAAACCGGAGGTCAACTCAATGCCCATGCACGTAGGGAAGAGGAGGAAGTATAATGTGCGCAAGTTCGGCTTGCGATACCAAGGTACCTTATCCTCGTCGGCGAGACGAGTTAGAATGGGGTCCGACGCGCCCGTCTGGGCCTTCTCTGCAGATTTGAAAGTGACCATCTTCACTTCTCTTGTGGTGATGTATGAGAAGCCCTTGTCTACACAAGTCACTGCTTCTACGAACAGGTATCACCGGCTGCTCAGTATGAGAGCCGCAGTCAATGAATGACAAGTGAGCTACTCAGACAAGACGTGTGACATACTCTATCTAAAGTGTTGATACGACCTTATCTTATATACATTCTGCTATACAGTCACAACAGGATTCCTTGCATGGTTAGATCAACGCCGGCCACCGAATCTTCCCGCCCCAAGCCATAGTATGGGGTCGAGAAGCTGGGGGTGGCCTCGAACCGTCTGCACGAAACAGCTTTCCCCAGCAGGGTCAGAGTTGCCAAGTGTGTAAGCGGTATGTTTAGCGTAAGGTGGGGGAACTGGCATGTAAATAGTAGCGGCTGGCAAGCGACAGCATCACGCTAGGTAGGTCATTGGCGTTCTCCATACCCCATTCCCCAGGCAGACCCCAGGAAAAGGTAATTCCGGGGGTTATCTACATATGTAGGTAGGCGCGGGAGCGATCTTCATCAAAACCATTACGAAGTAGAAACGCGAAACCGATAGGTAGACATGTTCTTTATACGACATGCGCCGCAATATTCGCCTCTGACCCTTGTTCGCCGGCGAGGCTTTCCGTCTCTACAGCATCCATCACTCTTCTCTCGCCAATGAACATGGCATGTTGATACAGACTAAGCACACGCCAAGGCGGAGTAGTAGCACTCGTCGCCGACATAAGCTCCACCGCCGAGCGAGCCTGACGAGAGACATGAGGTCCTACTCAACGTTCGCGCCGTCCGCCAAGTGAAGGATTTCTGCGCGTGCCACGTTCCCGGACTGTTAACCGAGGAAAAGCGGTGGCAACAAGAGACATTTTTTCAGCTCTCGAGCCGTTAAAGAAAAGAGACGGGTAGGGTTGATTGGGCATATGATAGAGGGATACGTAGCGATGATGATGCAGCTAATTATCTAGCTCCAGTACTCCCTGGTCTCAACGCTCTCTTCCTACCGGCAGTGATGCCGGCATCTGCCCGATCCATCCGAATCAGGAATGTGCTACAAGTAGACAGCAGCAAGGATGTAAGCAAGCGACGTTGTGGCTTGCCCAGCTTACAGTCTTTCTTCGACGCCAGTTCGGTAGTCGTGATATCTCAAAGGTGAAATGGCCGGCAAAGGCACTCAACTATATTTCAACAATGTCGTCGCATCTGTGGAGATCCCATTGTCGTATTTTCAATCAATCTCCCACGTGCGTCACGAGATGAGGTTGAGCCTCCTATTTCCGTTCCAGCGCCCCGGTCTTCGACATTTAGCCTAAAGAGAGATCCCAAGACCCTGGAACCTGCTCGATTAGTCTCATGAGCAGCAATTTATCCTATTGGCTCGTCGATCGTCCTTGACTGTTTTCTGACTAGATTGGTATCATTGTTACTGAGGTGGAATGGGGATATGGCGTGAAGCAACGCGTCAGTCAAAATACCATTTCAGCTTGTATCTATTTCTAGGGTCCTTGGCTTTTATCTAGAGGGGATGGGCTTTACCTAAATAGATAGCACGGGGAAAGCTGTCTTCTTGTTCAGTGCTGCAAACGTACGCTATTGCGCGCTAGGGATGATGTACGATATAGGCTACCTGTAGTTGAAAAAGATAGACTAAAGTGAAGCTATATCAGAAAAGATTGAGTTGAGATTTTGTTTCCGTAGACAGATCGTACGTATATCATACATCGAGCTGACGTAGTCCGACTCCCCGCGGACCTAATGACTTTGAAGCTATCATGTGGTAGCTCTCAGCTCAAGCATCAGCCCAAACAGCTTCATCTGACCCCAAAGGCACCGGCATGCGATCCCATTCGGGCTCGAAACCCTCAACCCTCGTACTATGCCTCAAGAACGTCATCTCACCAAACGGGGTCTCCCTTGTGTCAAAGAACGCCTGCTCTTCCTCAGTTCTCGCTCCATATCCGCTAATAATGGATAAATCGTCACCCTCAAACCCAGACCGGCCTTCGTACTGCCCTAGGCTCCGCAAGTATCTCCCCACGCCCGCAAGCGACACATCAACTACATACGCGCCAACAGGCTTGCCCTCGGCACGGTCTTTCTCGCGNATGATACACGGCTGCGCAGACCCCGGCCGCAAGTAGGTATCCGGCGNCATGGTCTAGAGCCTGGCACGGCAGGGCCCTAGACGCCTCCCCGCTACCGTACCGCTCCGCCTCAGCAACGTTGATCCC
>JAPUUL010000364.1:0-20013 GCA_029590625.1 Lasiodiplodia mahajangana
GACAAGCTCGATGACATGTCCCGCGGCGACGAGAGTCGGTCATCTATTGTCGGCGAGGTCAAGCGCAAGAAAAAGGCTAGCTCCGCTAAGAAGAGCCGGAGGAAGTACCGTAAGCTTAATGAGGAGGGGGCAGCTGCTATTAACGATGCGTTAGAGGATAAGGAAAATATCGATACCCTTTTGGACGAAGAGCTGCCTGATAGAAGGCAATAAGAAGCTAGAATAAAACCATAAAATTACAAGATACACTACTCCGGCTCTACCATATCAACCGATACGTATTAGTTTGGAGGGAGTGAGTGTTAAAGTATGCTGAGTTATCTATACTGTCACTAAGAGTGTCATATGTTTGTTCGATTGAATTACGACTGAAATTTTCACATTACGCACGCCAGACAGCAGAAACATGAAGATATATGGTCGGCCTCGACTGGATTTGTCTACTCCATCCCGTACAACACATTGAAAGGCCTCCTAAAACAACACTTCATATTCTCTTTTGTCTCTGGCCTCAGCATCTCTTTCTACCATGCCCATAACTTTTTGTAGATGTGAGGCTCGTCTAGGATACATTCACAACGGCAGGAGCTAGGAGTCGACCATGCGTATCCTCGAAGCTTCGGCGGGCGCTTGGAGGGTGGTCTATTCGCATTGCATTGTACTAGCTGATTGAACGAGCCCGTTAGGTCTGGGATTCACAACTTGAGATTATCGGTTCGTATGCATACCTTAGAAGCACTTGCGGTGTACGATTGAGGGTCCGCTCTCGTCGTACTCCTGCTTGGAGATCCACATCTGCTGGAAGGTAGACAGAGAAGCCAAGATGGAACCACCAATCCAGACGGAATACTTTCGCTCGGGAGGAGCAATGATCTTGACCTTCATCGACGATGGCGCCAAGGCAGTGATCTCCTTCTGCATACGGTCCGAGAGACCAGGGTACATAGTGGTACCACCAGACTGGTAGTTTCCGTCAGTATACAATTTAATTTATACTAGCTATGAGAAAACTTACCATAACAATGTTACCGTATAGATCCTTTCGGACATCGACATCGCACTTCATGATGGAGTTGAATGTGGTGACGTGGATACCACCGCTCTCGAGACCGAGAACGGAAGGCTGGAAGAGAGCCTCGGGAGCGCGGAATCGCTCGTTGCCAATAGTGATAACCTGGCCGTCAGGAAGCTCGTATGACTTCTCCAAGCTGGAGCTCTGGGCAGCAGTCTGGATCTCCTGCTCAAAGTCGAGAGCAACGTAACAGAGCTTCTCCTTGATGTCACGAACGATTTCACGCTCAGCAGTGGTGGAGAAGCTGTAACCACGTTCAGCCAGGATCTTCATGAGGTAGTCGGTCAAGTCACGGCCAGCCATATCAACACGGGCAATAGCGTGGGGAAGAGCGAAACCTTCGTAGATAGGGACTACGTGAGTGACACCATCACCAGAGTCAAGCACGATACCGGTGGTACGACCGGAGGCATATAGAGAAAGGACAGCCTGGATGGAGACGTAGAAGGCGGGGGCGTTGAAGGTCTCGAAGACAATCTGTGTCATTTTTTCACGATTCGACTTTGGGTTGATGGGGGCCTCTGTGAGCAGGACGGGGTGCTCCTCAGGAGCCACACGCAGCTCGTTGTAGAAGGTGTGGTGCCAGATCTTCTCCATATCGTCCCAGTTGGTGACGACACCGTGTTCGATGGGATAGCGCAGAGTTAGGATACCTCGCTTTGACTGCGCCTCATCACCGACGTACGAGTCCTTCTGGCCCATACCAATCATGATACTGAGGAATTACGGTTAGCGGACGCCGCCATCGTAATAACCGATACCGATCTATACGGAGGGCGCAACTTACCCATGATGACGGGGACGACCGACAATAGACGCTATGCGCACAGGTTAGAAGCCGAGTTGTTGACAGTAGAGCCGCATCTTGGCAGGTTGCAAGCGGGGCTACGGTTGGGCAAGGCAAGGCTGGGTAGGGGTAGACTTACGGAAAACAGCTCGGGGAGCATCATCACCGGCGAAACCAGCCTTGCACATACCCGAACTGGAGTCCCAGTTAGCTTACAGACGTTTAAAATCATTGCTTTCACGGTAGATAATGGTATCTGTGCATATAGATGCGGGGCGGTGGTCGGGATTCCGCCAAACCTCGCCAAGGGGGCATGCGACTGAGAATGCGGTGAGGAGATCGAGGACGGGATCCTTACCCATTGTCGATAACGAGAGCAGCAACTTCCTCTGTGATGAAAAGGCTAGTCAGCTACTGAGTCTTGATTGACGTATCAACTGGAGAACTGGCGACGCGAGAAGAACACATCGGCAGCAGAGAATTGGTTGGACGCAGGGTTAGGAGACGAGAGCTTACCCTCCATTGTGATTACGTAGGTGATGAAGAAAGACTAGTAGAAGAGAATAGAAAGATGGTGGATGCCCAGGCGATATTGAAATCGACGGAGCTATACAAGAGGATGGGATGAGGGTGTTTGCGGTGGACTCGATGTGTTTGAATACACAAGCGACAAGAAGGAGGGAGGATGTTGTGGAAGATTGAGTTCCAAGAGATGTGTCGGGTCGACAAGATGTGTGGTTGGTATGCTAGCGGGTGTGGAGGGCGGACGGGGGGGGAGTACAGTAGACCTGATAGAAAAGGGAGGAACGAGGAGTGATAGGTAGTGGACTAGTCCGCTCAGTGGTCGCGGCAGCAGCCAGCCAGCTGTAGGCAGTGAACGAAAAGCTCTTGCTAGGCCAGGACTGGCTTAATGATGCTGGAACTTGTGGGGCGAACAAAAAGCGTTGGCGGGGCTGGGGGGGAATACGGTGCTGGTTGTGCCAATTGGACGGTGGATCAATGGGCTGGCAATCTTGCTTCTCTTTGTTGGCAATGGGGTGTCACTCAACCTTTTTGTATTGTATGGTTTAAAATTTGGTCGTCTTTTTTATTATTCCTTCACCCGATGATTCCCTCGCCAGCCCTTTTATTACCATTCACCGGCTCGCACAGTAAGCACGTAAGAGTTGTGATATCTACTGCCTGAAAGAAGGCATGCCCCTTAAGTAGTAGGCAGCCAAATTAACTGATAGGTACTTAAGTAGGTACCTAACCTAGCAACCAACTCGCTTACCTTGGGGGGTTTGGGGGACCTACATATCGGTACCTTAGGTAGACGTAATTCGATTTCTTGGCTGCGATATACATACATCTTAAAGATACCTAGAAGGTGTACAGCATATTCCCCCGAACAAACTCGATTATGCCTATCGATGTATTTACTATACACTTCCTTTGTGGTCCCGTGGCAAAATTAATTATTGTTGCCTTTGCCATGCAATGTAAATCTTGTAACGAGGCGCCAGGACAGATAGATATATGCACCCCATGCAGACTAGGTACAGCAGAAGAGGCGTGGCTGTACCTTAGTGTTGGCGGTAGCTTGGCTATTCCGCTAGATAGAAAAGGCGAACATCCGCCGTGGTACACCTGTGATGACATCTGAGCAAGAGACCTGAGCGGGACATCTCCACCCATTACCAACCTTTCATAGGTATTCATCTTAGCTGTCGATCGGCAGCAAGCATGATTACGTAGAGGGAGAGAGAGGTATAGTGTACGGGACTGTAGAGACAACATGTTGTCCACTGCCCACAGCAGACAGAAGACCGCACTCGAATGCCAAGCAGGCATCGCTCTTTTCCGATTCTCAGCAAGTGGTCCTGGAACAACAGGTATAGAAAGATCTAAGCCAGTGTTACGTATGCAGGGGCGAAGCCGACACCGACAACGCAATCCCGCAACACATTGTCTGGCCTCCCGCTCTCCGGGTTGAGCGGCACCTGTCCAACTACAGCCGCATTAAAATTAGAAAGAAAACTTCTAAGTTACTGCCTATTTCGACGCTGTTTCGCATCAGATGTGGTCAGTACCAGTCCGGGAAAACGGACAACGGGTTGCAAAAGCTTGCTACTCCAGGTATGATAAATATCTCAGCTATATCCTCCGGATTAAATGAAACATGCCCTGCGCCAAATCCCCCCTCTCGTAGTTTCGTACCAGTGAGATATTTGGCTGTATAGACACTTTTTGACGACTTGGGCGAACGCGCCGTAGTCCGGTGGCTGAAGAGTTGGCAACAGTGTGATGTTGACACCGAATGGGTTTTTGGTCATAGTCCGCGTCTTCCGGATCTCCTTGCGCAGGTCCTCCGGGGTGGGTTGTGTGAGCGCGGTGAGGATACCCAAACCACCAGCATTAGAGACGGCGGATGCTAGCTCGGCATATCCGACGTGTTGCATGCCACCTTGGACCACGGGAATCTTAATCCCCAGGCGACGCGTGAGTTCCGTATCGAAAGGCATCTTAGATGTGTGTTTTATGTTTCTTCTCCCTCCACTTCAATGGGGTCTTGTCTTCTCCCTTCTCTTCCTGTCTTCTTTCTCGTACTTGTGAAAGTTAGACTCTATGTCCTGGTAGATCTAGAACCAATTGTTATGCAACCAATGCATATGAATATGAAATTGAAATCTATATGTAGATGACTAGCGGATGAGCAAGCAACATGTATGTGATATTCCGACTTTATAAGAGAATGACTGTGGGTTGGTAGCGCGCTGACGGTTGTGAGCCGAAGGAGAAGAAGATGCCGAGGTATGCTGGGGAAATGTGGGGAACAGACCTGGGGCTTTATGGTACGACCCGTATCTAGTTAGCATGTGGTTCCGTTCCCTAGACTACCAGGGGCTACACTAAGTAGGTACATAGATCTGCTACTGTAAGTGCTTTGCTGTAGGTACATAGTTGTGGGGTGTCCACATGGCTGGGTGACCGCAGGAGGACTTGGCTCGTGACCGCACAGCCCTTCGGAGCACGCTGTTTATATTTATTCCGATGCTTTCTTTATCTCTGTCTTATCTTAACAGAGAACTTATCTCCGGCCTAGATTACTCTGAAGAGTCTCTTGGATTCCAAGCTAGTGAGACAGTACCTAGTTCCCCCCCCGGTGCCAAATGTCAAATACCGTAGCCGCACCGCGCCTCCCCTCTGACGACATCAACTCGGAGTAGGTAGGGGTCTCAATTGTATGCATAGAGGGGTTTTCTAGTCCTCGCCGGCTCAAACCCCTCCCTCCGTACTGTGTACTACACTGTCAACCACTCTTGTTTTTTCATACGCATCTCCAACTTCCAAGATGCGTATGCACAGTACGGGCTACACTGTCTCATTATACAAGCTGCGTAATGTTGATTCCAAATCAAAGACGTCCCGTTCTCAAACACTGGGCACAAAACTGTCATCACCTCCTGTACATATTTAGCAGATAGGCATCAGCTCTGCCGCCACATAGCTCATCTATTCATCTATATAAATCGTCTTCATCTGCCTCAATTTGCACAATTGACTTGTATTGATATTCAAACGCTCTCCAAGCCCGCCTCATGCGATTGCCTCCTTTCGCCACCCTACTGCGAACATTTTACGCATTCTCTAGTGTAACGAGAACCCAAGCATCCGCGCCCGTAAATCAGGCATTGCGCAAGCCTTCGGCCTATTCGGGATACCTAGCAGCAATGCCCTTTAGCAGTCTCTTTGGTGGTTCCAGCTCCTCTACCAGCAAGATGACCTACCCTGACCAGAGAAGCCCTGATGAGTGGCGCGCCGTCCTGAGCAAAGGTGAGGAATCCTCACCTAATTCCAGGGACTCGCAAAGCAAAGACTGACTACTACCGCCCATTAGAGCAATTCCGTATCCTCCGAGAGAAGGGTACGGAGCCTGCCGGCTCTCACAAATTTGACAAGTTCTTCTCTAGCTCTGGTGTCTACACCTGCGCCGGATGCAATGCGCCGCTATACAAGGCAAACCACAAATTCAACTCGGGCTGCGGCTGGCCCGCTTACTTTGACAGCATCCCTGGTGCCGTAACTCGCCACGAAGACCGAGCATGGGGCATGGTGCGAACCGAGATCGTTTGCTCTAACTGTGGCGGCCACCTAGGTCACGTTTTCAAGGGCGAGGGATATTCCACCCCCACCAATGAGAGGCATTGCGTTAATGGAATTAGCCTGAACTTTTCTCCTGACGACCCTGTGAAGAAATCAGAAGAGGAAGCCAAGGAGAGCAAAGCTTAACTCAGGGCATCAGAGTTAGGATGGGAATTTGGAAGTGGATTGTAGATCTAGGGGCAGCTTCACACCAGTAGTCTAGTAGAATTAGTATATAGGTATTATTTCGTTTCAATTTACGTCGTTAAAATGATTATCTGTACCTGTTTTCTCGTACTGGTGAATGATTTATGCTGTTGTCATAGTGAATACTCTTAGTCCGAACTTGATAGATCAAACCAAGTGTAGAGAGCTCAGAATTTTCAGACCAAGAGGAAAGAAGATTTCAGCTCAATGGTTACTATTATACCTGATCCGATTTGAAATATAACTACATAATGTGATGAAGACTAGACTAAACTATATTTAATAGTTGACTAACAAGTCATATTTCTCAGCAGGCGTGTATATTTTCTTTCTGTGCATAACCCGCACAGCCGGTTCGCTTAGTCACGTAGGAAGGCCATTACATATAATAGGTTTCAACTTGCGACACACGAGAGCTAGCAGGTAAATTTTGCAATCTAGCCTAACATTTTTCAATGAGCCGCCCCTTGGACTAGATAATTAATTCATATTCATTTTTGGCAACTTTTGTTCTCCACCATTTAAGCTTTTATCTCACATGTGCGAGTGTAGGTGGCAGTTGTTCCTGCGTGTTGGTTGGACGCCATTTCAGATGTTGCAATGGGTAAGTAGTGGTAGGGTATTAATGTTGGTTCATGGCTAGACGGTATCGATTCAGTGATATTAACAACGCTGTCTCTCGTCATATTGCTGCTAGGCCTCAACGTTGAGGGTCTGCTTCGTTGTGTGCATGTGATGATGTTTAGAGAAATCGCCTAGGTGATGGGTTACTAACCACTCTGTGGAAACCTTCTCACTGCGTGCCAGTATCAACGCAGTACTCACTAGAACTAATTAGGAGTACCATATCAAAGTTATCAAAGTTCAAAAATGCCTATTTAGTCATCGCACGAGGTATTACCTTCCAGCCAGGCGTACACTTCCACCATCCCTCCTTCACAATTATTTCCACAACCCTTCCTCTTACACTTAGTCATCCTACTCCCTCAACCACTGTCATCTTCCCTGCTGTGCTATCTGTTTTTCAGTGGCTATGCAACGTTAACCTCCAAATTTTCATCAATAACAAACTGCTATTACTCTTCAAAAGAACTTGGGAGTTCTATGCATCGTATATTTGGCTATTAGCAGTCCTATCTCGACTTGTTTCCCCTGCTGATACTGCATAACATAACCCGTCACCCACCACGAGTATCCCTCGGTGGTGACTCATTACCACACTCTTCCAAGGCATCTACTTTTACGTTATTTCAAGTCAAAATGCCTCATTCACCAGTGGACAAGCGATCAGGGTCCATTAGGGGCTCCAGAGCCGTTACTCCTTCAACAACAAGTGGCGTCCAAGCACGACGGACTAGCCCACGTTCTCAATATCACCAGGAGCCCGCCTCTTCTCAGCCGCAACCTCGGCGGGGAAGCCTGAGGATCAAGATCCGCCAGGGCCCCGACGACGGTGACAAGGAGAAGCCTAAAGCTCCTCAGGTGCAAGTTCAGCAGAACCAAAACCAGGAGAGCCCCCCAAGTCTCGAATCCCAACCTCGAGATTGTTCTCCAGATATCCCTGATCCTAAGTCAAGCAAGTACGCAGAGGCTGTCTGGGTCATTTATATGGGTGGCGAGCTCTACTCCATCTACGACCGCAAAACTCGTAGATACATTTACCACGCCCGTCGCCATGCCAAGCGTGGGTATACCGTCACCTATTCCGACGGGAAGTGTACTGCTATTCGGAACAAGGCTGGCACGCTGCTGTATTCTAAGCCTTAGAGAGGTAGTTACAAGACGCCATTACTTCGTTCCAGCCCAGTCTTATCGCATTCCGACTACGATGATGTCGATCACTGTACTATAGATGCAGATGATGGAGACGAATTTACGACGTGGAGTGAAGAGAACTATCATTATGAAAATGCATCCACTAAGCACGATTGCGAACCATGGGAATCTGATTGCCCTCCCATGACTTCCCCGCTATCCAATTTACTGGAAACTGTCGAAATCTCTACACCTGGCAACTCTCCCAGCGTCTCCGAGGCTCATTCGTTGTGCACCCAGTCATCACCATTCACAACGAAGACGACACCAGAGCCTAAGGTGTAACGATAGAGGCCCACCCTTCTACTATCTAAATATCCATACACGCCTAAATTGGAGGTACGCATCAAGTCGACTTGAAGCTTCTCGGCTACTTTGCCGCTCGTTGCCGATATATACGAGGATGCGGCAAAGATAGAAAGCCGACTTGAATGTGGTACTCTTAGGAAGATCCCATTCCTGGAATATTGGCGATTGTTCTGTTTTATTTTCCTCCTTTTCCTTTGTCTTCCTAGGAATATTTCTTTTTGGCAGACGCAATAGACGCACGAATACATTATTAACACTCGGGCATACCCTAGTACTATTATGTGTACGGAAGCGTTTGTGACGATCCACAACTACCCTATTGCGTGAGGGAAGAGTGTTGGCTGCACTATTTCTTGTCTCTGAATTTTTTCCTTCTCTTATTGGTCTCGCTCAAGTTGGATATGGACATAGGGTCATCTTTATCCGCTCGTGGCGGACTCCTTATGGTGGGTGTTCAGCCAGGTTACTCTCAGCAGGAATGGTCCTGTAATTGTTGCATCGCGCAACTTCTGGTGTTCTGTTATGATTTGTAGAAAATAGAAAGGAGACTTCTTCACCACTTTGATATGGGTTTTGCTACCGCTGAACATGCTTAGCGGTAGATGCTGGTGTGAAACCATTGCGTGATTGCATATTAACACTTACAACTAATTGCGATCCGATACTAATGTCTACCATGGTTGACTATGAGGACGGAGCGGACACTAGTGTTCGGCAAGTTCGTATGTAGCACTTCAGTAACAAGCAACCTGCTACTACCAACATTCTCCAATGCTTCCCTCCCCTTGCTACGTGTCCCAAGCCCCCCATCCCCCCTACTTTACCTACCTACCTTGAGCGACGCATGGATCTATCAAGCAATACAATCATTAGGCTATGTACTACTTCGTAGTCATCCCTAAAAGCTTGCTAATTATAAGAAAACCTTAGATATATACCTTGGCCAGCTTACGCTACCTAAGGTTACTAAGATTGGGCATCTAGGCAGCTGCTTGCTTACGGCCAATCATATTGCTGGAAAACTAACTACCGCGCTAAAATGTTAAACTGGAAAGGAAAAGTGACTAATTTCGTTTTTCTAACGCCGACCAAATTGGGCAACTATGCAGGGATCAGGGCTACGAGATCTTGAATATCCTTCTGCCGCGCTCTCTAATAAGCATCCCAAATAAAACTCGTACTGTGTCGACGGCATGGATAGAACTGATCACGAAAGTCTAGTGTGAGGTCCCCTTCCTACATAGGTCGCTTTGTAGAGGAATGTCTTCCATGCTGGCTACATCATAAGGAAATGTACCTATGACTACTTCTGGTCGTTCATGCTATTGAAACGGGAGGCGTGGATCGATATATTGTATTGCACTCCAGAGGCCGGAACACCTTAATTCGACACTCGTAGAGCTCTTGACTAGACATAGGGAATAACGCATCGTGGTAGATTGAATGGTAATAGAGGAGGCTTGAAAGACTAACTTGATTGGGTAACTGTGAAGTTGTCACCGCCAGGACTTAGCTATGTATACAAGAGTTCGACGCAAAAAAATAGGCCGTCAAGTCAGTTTAACCCCCAAAAGCCCTCGCTGCTCGCTCTATCTCACTATAGAGCAAGATTACTTGGCTTGGTGTAACTGCCTATAGCATGTCGCCCTTAGCGATCGTGATCCCTTTACGCTGTTTTATGAGCTAGCTTCTATGGATTTTTGGTTCATAATGTAGATATACGTTTCTAGCCCTCTGTGAGGCACTACTAAAATCATTATCCTGGTCTAGGATTAATGAACATAAATTCCCAATTTACCTAATGTTCACAACAACTAGTATGCTTCTACATTATTTACTACACTAATTACTAGACCACCAGACGTCTTGCATCCATTAGAGCCATCGGAACTTAACGCTTCCCGATACCTAGATATATTTCCGTGACCCTCCCGGGTGTGTTCATGTGATATCAGTGTGGTGACTCGACAATCTAGAACCCAAGTACGACAACGGAGTAGATCGTCTCGAGTTTGCATCTGTAGTATTGTCTCGAGATTGTTGCGAGTTCCACATTCCGCAACCCAGTTGCATTCCCCTTAGACTCCTCAGCAATCAAGCGAAGCTGAAGGCGACGGGCCTATGATTATCGGTATCGCGACAACGGCATCGCCTACGAGGGTCGAGTAGATAGCGGTAGCTGAGATAACCTCGTATTCGAGATACTCTTTAGGCGCGTCGAATGCGTCCGACGGTTGAGCGGACGTGGTAACGGGGTAGCACGCTCGTAGTACTCATGACAATAATGCAGTGGCTTTGCGTAAGATGCCGGGATTCGACGAGGTAGCCTCAATACAAGCCACATAGACGAAAATTAGTTATTGGTGTTAACAGTTTGGGTTCTTTTCCTCGTTTACTAGTCGGACTTTTGGGTATCTAAAGGGGTACTCAAGGCAACGAGCAGAGTGAACTTCGGAGAGACGCCTGGCGCCTCTAAGATGAATGAGCTAGTGTCTCTATGCTATGATGAATAGTTGAGTTCGAACCTATGGTGGGAATGGTGTAGATGTCTCTATGTGCCGGGAATGCTTTGTCTAGTTCACGGGGTTCACTGCACACTTGTCATTAACGAAGTCTAGCGCTTACCAATTGGGGGGTTTCGAGGTAACCTCGGTTGCCTGATGAACATATTAAGGCGGCACGTGGCTGAGTGCCTACCTATTCAGCGCTTTGCAGGGCGCAGCTCTTGCCTACTTAAGATAGGTATCAAGTTATTGCGACATCGGCTTGCTACTGAACACTCTACCCAATCTTTTGACTCCAAGGACAATAGATAACTGTCTTTAATGGCTAGCATCGTACCACTTAAACAACTTGGCATGTTATTGTCGGAAGTTGAGCGGTAGATTGCGATTATTACATCTGAGTCGTCTCGACAGCCACCCTCTGAGTTGAACCACCGTATCGAGGAGCTAGTTAATATAGAGGACGAGGACCATATAAATTGCCTTGACCTGAAGAATCGGTGCCAAATTCTGGGTATGTCGATTTAATCACTCCTGACACTCACTATTGGCTAAGAGTAGCCGGACTTACCTAGGCCAGAACAATAAAGCGGGATGGGAAGATGTTGTTATCCCTCCGAATGCCCATAAATGCCTTTGGGAACTCCTCGCATTCGGCAATTCGGCTTTGCCCATTATCAATCCAGAACATCAGCAAAACCGATGTAGAGATATTCAGTATATTCGGAGAAGAGCTGGCCACGATGATAGCAATACTGATGATATATGGCAAGATAGAAGCCTTCGATCTTAGGCGGCAAGCGCAGTGTCATCTATAGTAATTATCCAAGGCAACTCACAGACGACCGGCCGTCTAGAGCAATTCAGCTATCAGCATCACATCGCGGTTGACACACGCACACAACACATCATAGGGTTAGAAGGCACTGCAACGTCTAAAGCCGACATGGAGTCGGTCGGAAATAAGGAGCAATCGAAGGGAAGGGAGGAGAAAACAATTAATTGCCTTGGTAGCGCAGCCTCACTCTTTCACCAATCAACTACCACTATCTTACGTAGTTCCCGCGGCATTTGGAGGGTCGAAAACAGAAGTAACCGGTATTGGTGGTCTGCGTTTGAGGGCCGACGTACACGAGGTCCGGGCTAAATGACCTATCTACCTGCCTGTAGGTACCTTTTTAGTCGTCATACTCGCCATACATTTACACAAGCCCCCCCAAGCTCGAACTTGTACACTAAATAATACCACTCTTCGATCATAGCACCATCTTCCTTCGAATACTACATCGTTATCAGACTCAATCATGTCGACCCCTACTATTGTCATTTGCTCAGGGGCATGGCCCCTGGCTATCTTCTTCCAGCCCCTTATCCAAGCTTTTGAAGCTAAACAACATGTTGCCATATGCAAGGTGCCAGGCGCCTATCCGCCATTTGACCCCGACAGGCCAGTGACACGTAACTACGATGCTGTCTTTCTTCGCAATCAAGTCTTGGATCCGCTCCTTGAAGAGGGTAAAGACATCGTCATTTTTATGCATTCGTATGGCGGTGTGTATGGGCCTGAAGCACTTGAAGCCACCAGCAAGAAGGAGAGGGCAGCCAAAGGCTTGAACGGCGGTGTTGTTGCCGTTATATTCACCGCAGCCTATATTGCACCTAAGGGGGTCAGTGCTATTGCTACAATGGGACTTGACCCCGAGAATCTCCCGGAGTATCTGGAACATGATGTGAGTAATCCATTTCAGAGAAACAGACACATATTCTGACAAAAACCATAGCGAACAACCGACCTCGTGGGTTTCGAAAGGGACGCCGCTAAGGCCATGCTGTTCCATGATTTGCCAGATGAGGAGGCCGACAAGCTGGCGGATATGCTGCCTAAGCAGCCCTTCACCTGTTTTTCACTCCCAGTTCGCTGGGATCCGTACCGAGATTCTGGCTTCAAAGGGCTACTGGGATATATTTATACGGAGGCCGACAGGATCCTCCCTTATGAGGCACAGCGAGGGTATTCCGCGACGGCGGGTATTGAGCTCACACACTTGTTGAAGAACTCGTCACACTCCCCGCACCTTGAACAACCTCGTGTATTAGCTGGAGTGGTCATCGACATGGTGAAGGCAATCACTGGGGAAAAGTGAAACGGACTGTGAGAGGACAATCGCTCTTATCCGACATATCATTTGATCGCTATCCTAGACTGTACTACCGGGTTTCTCTAGTACAACTTTATGTTTTATGAGTTCTAGAGAGCAATTAACTTGCCTGAACAACTCGGCTCTCTATTGGTAACATGCTCACTTCCATTCCGCCCTAATCTTAGACTGCGAGGGCTAGTTATCTTGATTATAGAGCACAGTGAAGTGACTGTAGCTTACTATTGTTGTTCCCAGTAGACAAGTTTCGCATGGAACGGAAACATAGTTACTCGCTATCGTCAGGAATAGTCCATTAGCGCGTCAACCTCTGTATAGTAATTTTCAAGGTCCCGGTCAGACGGCCACAACGCTTTCTTGCACAATGGGGCTCTTTAACACATATTGCAACACAGATTATGTTCATTACTCTACACCAAGAAATTCTTTCAGCTCTAGAGGGATTGGTGGTTTGTAGGCATAAGACGATCAGCTGGAATAAGTTCTGCTAAGCTATTACGGACGCGTCCGAGAAAGATACGATGGCCCCTATGACTTGCTGTATTGGCCCGTTTGATAGGGAGTTAGATAAGTTCCTATTGTAGTTTTGCGAGGCTTATTAAGAGATTCTAGAACCTCTTATTCTGTTTTGTGAACGGCGTGCAATAGATGTACGAAATAGGATTTACGGCTCGGTCTAGGAATCAAGCTAAAGCTAAACCGCCGAATTATCAAGTTATCAATCGCATTAAATGCTATCAACTCGAAGTAGCCGAACTATACTTAAATCTTCCATGGACTGTCGAGAGTAGCGGACATAAAGGACATTTGAGAGGGAGCAATCAAATTTACAACTTTGAGCTATAATATCTTGATAAAGAAATATCCTTCCGTGTGTTCAGGGAGTTTGCGTGTTGCGATCATATGCAGGCAGCGCCCACGGACATAAATACTGCAAGTTTTGCAGTGGAAGCGTCCAACAATAATGAACATACACAATTGAACCACCCATGACCCATATTGAATGCCACCGGACTCGCTTATTTCTGACAATTTCGTCCTCCCTCATTTTTGCACGTCCCCTAAGAATCCTATCTTCTAACCTTGACGTTAGGTTTCTTTTGACCGGGGGGGGGGGGGCTACCCTCAGTTGATCTATATACTCGAACAGGAAGCACTATCGAACATTAAATAACTTATTCCTAGTTACGCAACTCCTATACCAAACACGACAAGCGAAGTGAAGGTTCTAAACAACTTAGAATGTCGAAGCGCATGTGTAACGGTATCGTAAAGCTATAACCCCTGCCAATTGGCCATTTAGAAGAATAAGTCAATGTAAACCGGGTTAATGAGTTGCGCTGCTTGTTAGCCGCACCTGCGCTATAATGGCGACGTGATAGTCTACGTCGTATTCCGAATCAAGTGTTCCAAATGTAGCAACGCTTACTTCATTTCGACTTCGACCGTTTCTGTGAATAAAAGTTCGTATACCGGTCAAGATGGGTGACGGCACCTGGGGAAGCTTGGAAATCCAGCTATCGCTCGTCAAAGTTGGTTTCTCGTCGGGTTGTTCTCGCGCCAGGGCGTTAAAACGCATGAGGAATCTGCGGAAAAGGCTTGGCTCTTGACTATCAGTCGCACCGAACCTATCGTGTCTTTGTTGCTTTACAAATAGCGTGCGGAATGCTGTAATTGATGCTGTCGTAACTGCCACTGCACACTCAACTTGTTGCCAGAAGAACTCCCAGACGGAATTCCCATAGCCTTTATAATAGTATCCCGATAGTCTGATGATGGCGATGATCGCCATGAAGATAGAAAGACAGAGAAAAGTTGCAACCCCGAACTTGGTAGACCGGCTGAGGAGCGAATTTCTAAGGACAATGATAGGAATACTAACAACTAGTTACGCTGCGTCAGCTTCTAGAAGTGAGCATCATAGTAGACTGTATGGAGATATAAAACGTACCCATTATATCAGAAAGTATGTCGAGAACATTTACGATAACAGTAAGCTGGAATGCGACTATGTTGGTACCAAGGGAGACAATGCATTTAACTAAGATCACCAGGTTAGCTTATATATTAGCTTTGTTGAAATTACAAATATTACCTACCTGCATCAGCTCCAAAATATGGGCAGATGATATTCGGCTCTGCCATAGCAAACGCCCAAGATATTATACAAAAGCCGACAATAAACCAATAATACCAATTTACGCCTCGCGAGATATGCCAAACCAACGGACGCATGAATGCCAGAAAGCATCCCTTGATAGCGTAAGGCGTTGTCCATGTTAATGCTAAATATATGCGTACTTTTGTTTGGAAATCGAGTAGTAGACTAAAATTAGTAGTAGTGTAAGGTGTAACTTGAGAGTTAAGCGGAACAGCGGAGCTTAGGTAGAAGTAAGAACTAATGTGGTATAAAACGCCGGTGGCAGCGATTAATGAAGCGGCTGCAACGAGGAGAAACGCGTCGTCTAGACGTAATCGCTTTTGGTATATGAGGCGAATGGCGATCCGCGCCACAAAGCAAAAGAGTGCGAAGCCGATTAAGGCTCCAAGAGCCACCTATGTAAAGACATTAACAGGGTTCGCCAGAGGCGATTAGGATCATCTGCTCTACCTCGAAGGTGTGCAAGTCAATCAGGGCAGGTGGCTCGACGTGTGTTGTCGCCTCTTGGGCACTCAAAGAATTCGGCATGATTCTGTGAGTTTGATTGGCCGCGCGCCAACTTCTAGTAATATACCGCCTGTGAGGGATGATGCATCTAGAAAGACGGGCGGCTTTGGTGGATGGTCTTGGACTTGCAGAAAGCTAAATATTTAACCGTTTTCGAGTAGAACAGCCTCTTTTCCACCGGCATCTCCCCCTCTCCATCAGCATCGTTCGGTGGCAATACTGCATTGAAATTGTTTCGCTGACATAGGTAAGGGGCTAGCCGTCTGTCGACGACACGGGATGTTATACCGGCCATATACTATTTGAGATGTGAAGATACGGGAGCAAACCGCAGTTGGTAGCATAGCAGTCTATATATTGCCGTAACCGGCCTAGCCGTATGATAGCTGAATGGTAATAATAGTTTCGCCTCAGCTTACGGAGGCTTACGAAAGCATACCGGCTCTTGGCGGACTCCGAGTTGACGCGCTGTATTGGTTCAATTCGCGAAGCGTGTTCAGGCCCAATTTAGCAAATGTCTTTGAAACTGTCAATTTCCATACCTAAGAAGAGTGCCTTGCTTCGGAAGTATATGACTATATATGGGTTGGTTAGGATGTGACTAAATGAGTGCATTCAAGATAGGTTGCCAAGAGCTCGAAACTTGAAAACTTAGGCTCAAGGGCTTAAGCATATTTATGTCAGAACTGAGGAAATCCATCATCGCAACGCAATTTCCACGGCTAAATAGCTCGCGATGTATAAGTACAAGCCGCTAGCGTACAAGCACTTAGAGCGAGTAATWAGATAAAAAAAAAAAAAAAAAAAAAGCAAGTTTGAAGACTACATTACCGAATTGAATAGGGGGTTTTCTTCCGATGAAATACGGAAGGATAGAGGGAAGCGGTAAGAATTCCGCATTCGAGTTCATTCCGGGTTGACTGCTTTTCGTTTACCATCTATGGCTTGTTTTTGGATTATTGGATCACTATTCTCTTTTCCCCCGGACACCGTCTCAACTAATTTTGAACCTCTTCCTATGCCCCCACTGTGAAAGTACGACTTCATCATATATATGGCAATTACCAACCCCTATCCTCTCAAATACCAAAGAGTTCTCTTCGGTCTCCCTCAAGAATAGGAACAGCCTACTCTCATAAACACTGACAACCGTGACTGCCATTCCAGACTCCCGAGTCGCTTCTAGGCTCTCCTGTAGCTCGGTCGTGTCAGGATACAAGAAGCCACGCGCGCTACTTATCGTGCCATCAGGCTTTTGCGCTTCCATTCTGAACGGGAAATGCCACTTGGACCCTCCCGTCAGTTGGATACGGACATTGCATAAATATCCCTCTGCCGTCAATGTCGCGTCTCTCACTGCCCTGTACTTATTCTGGCCTGCAGGGACACAGTTGACGGCAATGACTGACATGTCAGGCGGGCTGTTAGCCCACTCCCCACGCCCGAAGTTTCGCTCCCAGAATATAAAATTAACATAGCCTGTAACGCTAGCCCAGGACCATGTTGGGGCTATACGGGGTTCGATCCGGCGGCTGTCGAAATCCCAAAACTTTCCATACTCGACCCTCCGCTCTACGGTCCAAAGAAGTGTCGCTGGCAGGCAGTCTGACCATAGCCCGGCATAGTATTGGGCGCCTGGGCTGACTGAGTGTGCGCGGCTAGCTATGCCTGCCAGCGCAGCGAGACAATCCGAGGGGAAGGTGAGCTGACGCTGCGTGTATTGCTCGATAACCTCCTTCCAGTACTCTTTCAGATCCCTGGAATTGATTTCTCGAGGCTGTTCGAGGTCCAGGGGTTCATGCACTACCTTCTCATGTGGCCTTGGTTGGCACTCACATCGCGAGACCGTAGCGCACCTCCATGTGACCTCGTCTGGGAGGAAGTGGATTGTGCGATGGGATAGGAGGGTTTCTTGCAATACCCACCCGCGCCGTAACAGAAAGCTGCCTTGGTTTATCAGTCTTTTCGAAGGTTCCACATTCTCTTGAGCTGCGGGTGCGTAATGCCGGCCAAACCCACCTAGGCTCCCAAACTCCCGCCATGGCCTTGCATATATTTCGTTAGGCTTAGCCCCTGGGCCATGGTAGACAAGCTTTCGGCTACTTAGCCTGAGATCTTCCCGAGCAGAAGAGTTTATAAATCCCTCCTTACCGTTCTCTGCGGAATCTGCTGCTATTGTAAGCCAACTATTAGTATAGGTTTGGTCCATCATAGACCCCGCAATATCCCAGTCTTCGTTGGAATCTTGTATAATGCAGAGGGAGTCAATCCAGATGTAGTCGACAGCCAGGGCACGACATATTCGTACGGCATCTTGGAATGTCTTCGGCAAATCTGAGAATGGAATGCCTCGTTTGAACTGATTTAGGTTTTTCCTCTTCAACTGGAGTGACACTTGACCGCCCCAGCGATGGCTTAGAGCGATATATTTCCCCGACATGCCTCTTGATTCTATTAGATGCGGTTCGGTTCTGGTGCCGACGAAAATAATTCGATCGGGGAGTGGTATAGATGAGGTCTTCTTGTAATTGAGGTGTTTTATGTCGTAGTTTGATATCTAAGTTCTAATAAGCTCGAGGCAGTCCGAAGAATCTGCAGCGACTGATACCTGCCTTGCGATTTTGATTTTCGGCCAAAGTGAACAACCCCCTATTTTACGTCATTAGCTTACTCTATACAGCGAGGAAGCATACTAGCAATAAGCTAACTTACATTTGAGAGCGAATAGTTCTACGGTACGCTCTACCGGCGGATAATCGGCCCCAGGATGGTACGAAGGGCCGGCGAACCAGCCTCCTTTACGGAAACCTAGAAACTTGAGTAAGTTATACCGCTCTCTTACATTCAACTGTAAATGACAACAGAATCACCTTCTTCAGCACATAGTTGACGACACATATCCTCAGATTTAGGATCAAAAATCTGTATAACTTGCGAGTCGGCATGTAAGCATACATATACCAACGATAGTCTTGGATCTGCAAGATCGGAGGGGTTGATCGACTGGTAAAGCAATTGACAAGCTGGACAGCATAGCACGCCTAGAAATATTTCATTGGCGGGCAGTTGAAGACTTCCAGCGGACAGTGAGCGGCAGTACGGGCAGGCGCTTTGTCCTATCTTCCGAAATATGGCTTGTAGGCGCTTCATTAGGTCGGTGGGCTCGGTGAGCTGGCTCTTGGCAGTGCCCAGGCGGGATGCTGATAGCTAAGGAGAGGTTGTGAGTGAGAGGAGTAGCAGACTATACTATTCAANTGGTAAAAAAACATAGCAGTAGACTTATTGTGTCCTTCTTTCGCATTAGAAACCTTGAACGATTTCGAAGGATCATAAATTCTATGCAGGCGACGGACTAGCTTTACAAAGCCAGAGAACCCCGCAAACACGGTGAGCTGCAGATCAGCGCCGGCGCCTCTACTACCACTGATTCCTATTATAAATTTTTCGAATATTAAATTTTCGTAACTATGTTTAAAACGCTCAAACTACTACACGATACCCTCAACCCATTCCCGAAAATCCGACGACATCCAGTCTACTAAGACCCGTAATGCGGCCAGCAGGCGATAGCATTCTTCTGTGTTCCTAGTACGACCGATCTCGAGCGGACCGCACACCTCAAAGTCCGTCTCCTTCCGCAAGGCGAACCACAGCTCCCACGTATCCGCGACGACAATGAGCACTGGCAGCACGGGCGGCACTGCACTGCCCTCTTGTCTCTGTTGTAGTTCAGGTGATGTTGACGGTGGTTGTGGGAACAGCTCGATGCGGAGAAACCAGGAAGCAAGCCAGATACCTAGTTGCACATGGCCTTCGGGGCGGCTCTCCAAATCGGCCTTTGTCTTTATAAAGATGCCGGCGGGGGACAGATTTAGCGGGCCGTAGGTTGACTGGTTGAAGGTACGGGGGGAGAGCTGATCGACGAATCGCGAGATCCTTTCGGACAGACCCTTGTCCTGGCCGTCATTATTCCCCGGCGGATGCAGCACCAGGGCGTAATCAATCATCTTGCCGTTCAGGGGCAGCTGGACGTGGCCGTTGGCAGGCGGGATAAATGGCTTCGCGACATTAGCGCGAGTGACATTCTCAACCGCGACGTCAGTACTGTGACGCACGGCCAGTTCCAGGAGTGGGTGGTGCACCGCGTCGTTCCACGCCGGCTCGGCGCGTGGCTCCTTAAGGAACTCCTTGCTCCTTCTCACAATGCCCCGGAGCTCGCGCCTTTCCGACTCCAGAGAGACTAGCTGCATGAGAGAATCAAGCCTCCGTGGTGATGTTCCATCGTTATCACCGTCGCCGCCAACGAATTGCTGAAACAAGCAGCGCGATTGGTGTTCGTGGTTGTCCCGTACGGTATGGCTGCGGTC
>JAPUUL010000365.1:0-19987 GCA_029590625.1 Lasiodiplodia mahajangana
GGGGATAATGGTGATGTGGACCGTATGGGGAGCAAAGGTATATCGCTCGCCGCGGAATCTAAAGATGAGGTAGGCGGCGAGGTTAGAAGGGGATTGACTCCTGAGTCCACGGCGAGAGGAAAAGGAGTAGGTAGCCGAGAGGAGGCCCCTACGCCCGCCTCCAGTAAACTCGTAGATAAGGAAGTAGATACTATAGACAAATCCACAGGCAGGCCAGGTGGGCGTGAGGCGGAAGTAGGCCGCGTTAGTAGGAATGGCGTTGAGCTTGATGTGCTTATTGGAATAGAGGAGGGCGGTGACGAAGACGAATATCGGTCTGCAACTGTTGAGGGAGTCGTTGAGGGCGTAGTTTCAGCCGTTGTGCCATTGCGGAACATTGCCCACACGGCAATGGGGTGATGAGCTACCTGCGTGTCTGCCATGCTATCCCGCGTCTCAGTATATATAGTCATAGGTGCGCAGCCAGCCTAAGCCCCAGGGCCTGAAGAACCTGTCGAGGAGCCGAATTCAGGAGATTCAAGCAAGAGGTGCTAAAACGGCCATACCACGCTCCCCAGGCCGTCGCAGTGTCGAGTGAGGAACGGACCAAGTTGAATGATCTCGGACAGGCTCTCGGCCTTGAGCTAACCCGCGCACCAAATCTTACCAGTTGGTAGCTACGGCCAACGCGTGGGAATGCGCAGTCCCGTGCTAAATCTCAGTGTACTCCAAGCTACGGGGAGGGCGCCGACGAGACCCGACGATACATTGGCTTATGAGAGGACGGAGATTGTTGTGGTCAAATAGCTCCCCTGCGCGAGAGAACGGGGCGCATAGGGACATTATACGTTGCTGGCATTGTCTCAACGTCAACGTGCCCCGAATTCGGGAATATGAAGTTGGTAAGTGGTGGAAACTTACAGCATGAGCATGGCGGGTTCACACCATATCGTTGTCCTTTAGCCCCTCGGCCAGAATCCAATGCAATATCCGTAGGACATTTTGGTCATTGCCACTCTGCCTACTGTGTATTGTCGGTTATTTATAATAACGCCTCCTACTGGCTAGTGGGCATTAAGACGGATTGGAAGCGGTCTGTTGGCCGATGATCCTGAGCCGGGGGGGGCTGCTGTGAGATTGTGGGTTTGGGGTCCTTTTCACAAGTGGTTGGTTTTTACTTGTCGGCAAATATCCAAGGTCGCCTAGAATTAATAGACGAAGTTGGGTAAAAGCATGCAACACGGGAAAGGGTGTAACGCTATGCTGCCCTCCCCGGTAATGGGATTCTACAATCAGAAAAAGAATTATTCTACTACCCTCTCAAGTTTTTCTGGTTCAGTTAGATGAACGGCTGGGATGGACGAGTTTCGTGTTACCTACCCATCCTCCATTTCAAGGCTGTGCTAATAGCCAGTGTCAGAAACCAACCCTCACATAATCTCGGCAATGGTCGGGCGAAATTGATCAATGGTCAAAGTCCTCTTCTCGTTCAGCAGCTTTTGCGAATCGAGGCATGTTGGCTTCGCTCTGTTCCTTAGCACGACTCAAAGGCAGATAGCAACAAGTCTTCTCCTCTGTGAGCACCTGGTGCTCTATGAGTGGTGAGGTGGGCTATGGTCTTGTTGCCAGCCACGCCAGAAACCAAAAGTGACGAGGAAGAAGAGAAAGAATCGGGATAAGAGTGACTGATTGTCACGCAACAGAACTGCAACGCCATCCCACAAAACTACCAGCAGTAGAACGTTGTCAAGGTTACAACTTGACCGTCTGCAGTTGCTCATATAGGAACCGCTATATCAGTGACCGGTTGGGTTTACAGGGGAGTTTAGCCCCGAATAATTAACCTCGTGATAGTCGTCAGAAGTTCATGGAATACGGGCTTATTCTCGCCATGTTTGCCATTATTTTCTGCTATGAAGCTACCAAAATAGCCATTTACGCCTCTACATGCTACAGCCGAGTTTATGAGCGAGTACCCATCATAATTAGAGCCTATATGACAATAGGCGGTTCGAGACTGCAAATAGTGTGAGTGCCAAGTAGTAATACAGGAGCCTCGGATCATTGCTTCTAAATTGGATCAATATAACGCAGTCCATCATTTTACATGATAAGCTTAGAAGGTTATGGCCGTGAAAGGTAAAGGACACTCGCGCTTCACCCCTCCCACCAACAAATGCCCTCAAGTATCAGGGCTATATTAACAATGTTACTATCACTGTTTCCAGGTTTCTGTCGTAGGACTCGAGAGAGTAAAACTGACAATATTCGAGGGTTGGGAGAGAGTTGACTATCACAGTCTGCACTCTTAGTGGAGCCAAGGATGGCTTATTGTTATTGCACAGAGGGGGGAAGATCTATCTATCTTGCTGGTTACTCTGTTGGCTTATATAGGCCAGCCTGGCCTCCCCTTGGTTTGGTTCGGTGACGGTGGCAAGGATCGGCTAGGGCTGTTTCGCTGATGTGGGACAATGGGTCTAGGCTGTGTCCTAGTCGTATAACCCGACCATTCCAGCTGCTTAGGGATAATTCAAAGACAAAAATTGAGCTCAATAGTTATAATGCTTCCAAATCTAATTGTTGTTGGCTCGTGGCGTCCCTTTCGATCAACGCTGTCCTTCCGTCTTCTCGGCTCTGCAACTTCAACGACCCAAGAAGTTTTGTGTCGTAGATCGTAGTCATCACGAGGACGAGGGCTGGACGTAGAGCCACCGCGAGGGCATACAGACAAAGAAGTACTCCTATGGACAGTTGGCCGGCGAAGAGGGTGGCTTAGAAGGTCTTCGCGCCATTACAATGGCTATTGCCTGGGTACCATTAGTATAAGGTCCCTGGAGCTTTAAGAGCAAGTGCAGAGCAATATGTCGTTCCCTGAATATAATCCCGCGCCTGATAGCCGTTATGCCAGAATGGCTAGTAATTAACATATGCGGAAGCCCTACCGGCTGGAAGAGTTAGGGTATTAATTAGAATCTAGTCAATGCGTATTGTTCGAGACTCACAGAATACGAACGATCATTCAGCCCTCACGCTATGAAACCTAACTCCTTTGCCTGGAACGAGGCTAAGATTGAACTACGCGACATACACTTTTTGTAGAAGACCTAACCACGTTTACACATCTAACATGTATGCCAGCAACCCGGTGAGAATCACACACCCCGTGAGGATATTATCAACGCCGAGTTCGACAGGGCATATTTCGAAACGTTACTCCCGTCGTCAATGGGCTCCGACATCACTGCTGATTTGACAGCGAGCATCGAAGCTCTGCTAGTTGAGATCGCTAAATATAACACCGCAGGCTCAACTCCATTCATGGCACCAAGAGCAGCGATTAGTAATAGTGTCTTTCCACTTTCTAGTATTTCCAATTGAATCACTATTGCCCCTCTAAAGCGCCTGCAATGCCGAATAGGAATGCCCGGCATCTTCCTTAACCGCTTCTGACGAAACATTGCACATGATGCGAGGCTGGGTCCATGATCACGTGTCAACCCACACGCAATGTGCCAACAGACGCCGGAGAGGAAGTTGATATCCCACCCCGTTGTTAGATGTCGGGCTACTGGAGGATGATTGCCTGAATTCGAACGATCGACGCCTCGCGCTAGGCGCCTGTGTTCTGGAGAGGCAGCATCATCTCACGTTAAGCCGTCGCTGGGGGAATTACTCCGTCGTAAGACTGACCACGGGCAATATGAGAATGTAGGAAGGGGTTTGCCTCTAGGAGCCCTAAAGGCTTCGTCCAATAGCAAGGCGAATGAAAATTCGCTACGTATAGATTGACTCTACATCATTCAAGATGGCGCCATGAGGCGTCGACTATGGCCGACATCTACACCAAGGCCTTTTGCAACATTTCAGCTGGTCGGGGCACGGAGAAGGACGGGCTAAAAGGTATCGATGACCCCAGCCTCAACATGACGATCGACATTGGCGGGGCATCGCTCCTAGGTTAACTATCGCGTGCCGGACTACCAATGGAACATACCCGTAGCCACTCGGAGTCCCGTGAAACGTCGAGCACCCAGTTTCTCATAGGCAAGCATCGACTTCCCGGTAACAGCAGGAGATCCACTGACCCGAAGGATTCTACGCCTCGTTTACCGCGTCCATTGGCGTCCGAGGCCAGGAGAGCATCCGCATCCCATCAAGAAGATTAATTTTAGCCCTCCTTCTAACCCTGTCGTTGAATTACAGTTTAGGACCTGCTTGAGACGAGGCTCGTTGCAGCAGATCGAGGATAGAGCCCTCACTATTCCGTTTACTAATCTAGGATCCAGTTCGATACGGTGCCGGAATCCCAAGATATTAGGGATCTAGAAGGATAAACCTTGTTCTATGTCCTATGGCAGATTGATCATATAAATGCAAGGTTTATAGCCATAATCCTCAGGTTGGTAGACGATGGGATGGCGAGATTTCAGCGAATCGGCATCATGAGATCAGGAAGGCTACAACTGAAAGAGATATACATGCGAGTTTAGGGCGATGAAGCGAGTCTGCCGCGCAAAACATACGGCGATACGACAGTGACGCATACCACTCACGCAGTATAGGCCTCGACTTCGAGCACAAGCAATAAAATTTAATTTAAAGATATCATTCACGAATTAGATCATGTTCATGTTCTTGCATTGCAATGTGAGACGAACTCACCTCGAAGCCATGGTTTAAGCAGTGGGAAGGTCTTGTGGACATAGACTGGTATCAGCGGAAGGGCAATAGTGATATCGTTGCACAAAGGATTAAATAACCGGACGAGGTTAGTGCCCATGATCCCTTTCTGATTGCCCATGGGTTGGTTTCTCCTCTTCGTGGTGGGAAATTTGGCGTTCCTCTAAGTTGCATGATACTATTGAACCGCTCAAAACGGAGAACGGAAACTGTCAGCCAGCCAATACAGATTCTAGTCTTCTCAACGAGCCTAAGTAGCAAGGGACGAGCCGTTAAGGGGCATATCGTACTACTGGGCGTGTTTGTGCTTTACCAAAGCACTGAGTCAACTGACTGTCTGCCGATATTAGGACCGTACGGCTGTGCTCTTGGCCCTTGCTCGTACAACCAGTAGACGAAAGTTGGTGCGCCTACAAGCATTGGTGCCCGGGCCGAATTCCCCTCGTTGGTTCGTGCGCGCGCGCAAAGTTGGGGGCCGCCTGTCAAATAACCAAGTAACACTAATCCCACCGAAACATACCCATTGCAAGTCATATGATTTCCTACGGCCGAAACCACGTTTCTGTGTTACCCTCTGAAGTGATGGCGTGCCAGCCGCCTTGAGGCGCTATTACCCAGCAATGGACACCAAAGCTGGAACAGACTCTATAAGGGATACAATAACCGCCGAACACAATGAGGCTTACTATATCCACCCACCTCGTTCGCTAACCCCTGCGTGAGAAGAAAATGGCGGAAACACACTGGCCTAAGCGAAGCATGACCGCTTGAACTACATACACCGCATGTTGTGCTAGGAAACAATGGCCTGATGAATGTAATGATACGGGGATACGATCACGATGCTACGCAAGCCGTCTCTGCTCTCGACATGCAACGACCAGTGGCGGAGACGCGCCGGTTCGACACTCTCTGTCCTTGTGTTGCCCGAGCAGCGCTAGATTTCTATCCCTAGAGCTACCAGTAGGTCTGTTGCAGCCATAACGACCGAGTATGGCACGTCTAGAATACGGCGCATCATCAACAGCTGGCTGGAATCGTTTCTCTAGGCTCAAGAATTGTACATGAGCAAAACCCCCTGCCGATACCTAAATACAGGCTAACGGTTAGAATTCCATAGGGCATAGATAGATGTAGCAATTAATTAGGTATCTTAATACAATACACAGGCGAAGGAAAAAAAAAACAAAACAAAAAAAAAACAATACGTGTGTGAACCTTTGGTGTCCAGCCCATGAATCAGCTCATCCCCACAGCTCCGGACACCAAAATTAAAAATTCAAACGCGCCATGGTATCTCCGTAGGCCCCAATGAAAGTAACGGTTTGTAAGCGATTGACGCTTGTAGGATGGCCACCACCGCCGGCGGCGGCATTCGCGCACATTCGGGTAGCTTCTTAACGTCCAAATTGTCTCGACGTACTGCCGAGTGTAAAATTGCGTTATAGGCGCACGTTGCCCTTGCCGCGAATCGTAGATGTACCAATACCATCGCCGAGCTGTTGACAGGGTCGTCTCATATAGGCAAATCGAGAAGCCCTGTTTCAAACCCGGGGGAGGTATCGATCCGGGCGTACTCGGCGCCGTAGGTATGCAACCGCGAGCATAGTGTCGTTTATTCCCGCGTCATTTTCGCTGTTGTAGTCGAGCACTTCTTCGTACACTCCCCTGGGCGTTGCTTCGAGTTGCCCGTTGTTTTGGAGACGGTTTCTCTATGCGACTACGTTGGGTAGGCCCTCTACTTGCTCGAGTAGCTCTTTTTCGCTTCGCATTAGGGACCGAGGCTGGAGCTGGAGAAGGGGGAGGGGAATCTGGTGCGCGCTGGTCTGGGTGCCGAGATGGTTCTGGCCGTTGAGGTTCTTGAGGTTCTTGGGGCTGTTGAGGCTGTTGAGGCTGTTGGGCTCCGTGTGGTGTCTGGACAGCTGTTTCTATAGTAGGTTGCGCTGGCATATGATGCTCAGGCAGGTAATTGGCGAAATGGCCTAGGAGGCAGTCGAAAGAGAAGTGTCGTGCTAATCTAATGAAGCTCCCCCATTGATTGGCTCGGTCTATTTGCGGAGATTCCCACAAGCGCGGGTCTGCGGTGAGTGACTCTTTCGTCAGCTCCCAAGTCTCGCATATCTCTTGAAACCTTTCATCCTGTCGCTTTCGGAGGGCGGCTTCAAACTGTTCTTTGGTTTTGGAGGCGAGGGCCAGCTCGCAGACATCGGCATGCCATGCGTGAGGATCTTGGATGGCAACCGGTATGCAGTTAAACTTGGTGTGTAGGGATGTGAAGAGGACCTCTGGGTGCTCGTAGCCGACTTTCGAGAAAGGCCAAGTCCAATTACGAGCGTTGGTTCCTAGGCCAGCCCACGTGACCCGAGGCAAATGCTGCTCCCGGTGGTTTTCTGCTGTGATATTGTCTGCCTCAGTCATCCTGTCGGCTTTTCCAACCTGGCCTATATCCTTCGGTTACATGTGGAATATGGGAGATGTTATGTAGGGTACGAATGCTAAATGGAGGAGGAGGAGGGGGGGAAGACAAAATACATAGGGATGAAGTAGGGTGATAGACAGGGGACCGCCGGGCAGGGGCCTAAGGTAAAGAATTATACGCCCCTATTACTGGACACACATCCCTTTCCTCCACTAACTAGGTACCTATGTTTCGTTGTTTTGAGGTTACACCACCCAGGCTTATGACGCGCTAAGATCAAATCAGTCGCCAATAAAATACCCCCGGGTTCACGACTCTTGTGAGACAATACCTCCCGGCCCGCAGGCGCTTCGAAGCAAGGGAGAATACGGGGCGTTTGGCCATTGTTGATACGGTCGGAGGGGACAGGCTGAGCGTGCACGATGTTTGGGAACATAACACACAGATAGACTAGCCACACACCATTAGCTGAGCCTTGTTCGTTCTGGTAGTGGTAACATGGGCTTGAGCACATATAAGAAAGAGGCACAACGCCCACAAAATGTGTCGAGCGTTGCCTCGACCAAACACCTTTTCGGACCTGTCTCATCTTAATAATGGCAGACGACGGCAGCACCGAGGGCGGCATCGAATACAAGCATGAGGATGCCTCCCCTTCCGACACAATACCGAGCGTTACCAGCGAAGATGCTACTCACCCAAGTAATTGGCCTGGGGAAAATTATAGTCCACAGGCCGATACATATCCCTCCGGCTACCAAGACAACATTCTCGGCTTGCAACAGGTGAAGTGGGAACTGAGTGAGCTAGACCTCAGTTCGATGGAAGCCCAGCGTGCGCTCTTTCGCATCATCCTGCTCCCTAAGGCCGAAGGGCTGGGAATATCCGCCTACGGGAGACCGACCGACAGAAGCGAGGGTTCTGGTAACTGGCGGTTCGCAAACGTGAAAGGCGCGCCAAAGGGGACCGCACCGACTAAGCTTTTTGCTATGTCGTGGGATGACGAGCATGTCGGGTGCCGCGTCGATCATTGGAACACAACCAAATTCGTCATATACTTCAACCCCTGGCAGGACCACGCCATCCTCCGCAATTTTGGCCTATCGGATATCCAAGCTACGCGGGTTGATGAGGGGAACGTAGGGGAGGTCGAACATATAGCAGAGGGACTAGTATCGGGTTGCTTGGCACTCGATGCAGGTGAATGGATTGTTGCTGACGGTAACGAGTTCCTAGTCGAGGTTAAGGTGCTGGAACGGACAGAGTGGGCAGTTAGCCACCAACCTGCCAAGCGCCAGGCAGGATGCTCAACAAACCTACCTAAGAAGACTCGCGTTTTAGCCGACCTGGCGGCCGATGGGGCCACCTACCAAACGGGTGTTTCTGAGGCGAACGCGTCTGGACATGCGCTCTTAGATCTTAGTTCCGGCCAGACTATCCACGTTGGGTCTCGGGACGGTGGCGAAAGTACCTATCGGCTCAAGCGCCTAGAACCTGTAGCGCATGGGACAGAATCATCCATCTGGAAAGGAGAGCATTCCAAATTCCCGAGAAAGCTGGTTGCGGTGAAGGTCCTCAAGCCCAAGGACAACACAGTCTCCTCGCACCACCCATATTCGACCGCTGAGGACTGGATTAGAAAAGTTACCATACTTTCCTCCCTCGGAGACCACGTAGGCTATCGCCCAGCCGCCAGACCCTCTCTGAACAGGACACGAGGCTAACGCTTTTTTCTAGTTCTCGCTCGTGAATTATCTCGGCGCCGACGCTCGTTTCTACAGTATATATACAGAATTCGTAGACGCACAGCCATTAGACCAGCACGTAACGGGGCCTGATGATAATCCTCAGTTCTGTGGTAACGTGCAGGGGGCGTGGAGAATCCTCAACGACATGGCTGCGGCGTTGTCCTTCATCCACCAGAAAGGCGTAGTGCACGGCGATATTAGGCCAGGCAATATTCTATACAACCCCCAGCGCGGTGCTTTCTTAGTCGGGTTTGGCAATGGTCTTTGTTTGGAAGACCCGGAGCAGCCGTATCGTTGGCCATGGTATATACCGCCCGAGTTCCTCTACAATCCCTCTTCGCTTGGTTCTCCAGCTGACATGTTCGCGCTCGGCGTTGTTATGCTGTGGGTGCTCCATCGTATACGATTGCCTGAGTGCGCGCCATTCTGGAACATCAAAGATGTCCACCCGACGGCTGAAATACAGGCAGAGCACAATCGAGCTGCCCAGAACCAAATGATATTATGGGCCGAAATAATAAGATTAGCGGCGTCGACTCCTAGTATAGAAGGAGGAGCGATCGATAGTATTGTCAACGCGCTCTTGGAGAAAAAAAGAGACAGGATCGATGCGCTAAAGCTTGAATCCCGGGTCGTCGGAGCCACACAGACGCCTCCGAAACGGGTTGAGTAGTTTGTTAAAAGTACTCGTTTTGCTAGCTATGTTAAACATAATAAATGTTTACGTTTAAGGTTTAAGAAGTGCAAACATTTGTAAGCAAATAATTTCGCGCGTGCTTAAAGAGTGTTGCGCTTTTACTAGGGTATAATTTTGTAGTAATATTATTATACTTGCTTAAAGTAATTTATTTATATTTTTATTTAAAGTTTAAGCTTAAAATACTTTTATATTATTTTAATTAAAATAAACTATAATTTAATTATTGTTARCTTTATTATAKCAAAATTACTTTTAATAAACTATAACTACTTTAATACTTTATATTATAATTAGCTTAATTATATATACTTTAATAGCTTTTTTGCTAATAATAACTATATTTTTGTTTAATTATTTTAGTACTTTATATTATAATTAGCTTAATATATATATTTTAACAGCTTTTTTTAACTAATATTAACTATATTTTTAAAAAAGTAAATAAGCTTAACTTNAAAATTATATTTTAATATAACATTTATAAAAGGTTAAAATATTAAAACTTAATTTAAGCGTTTTAAAAAATATAANTAAAAAAATATTTAAAAAACTAGTACTTTTTAGGTTTATTTAGCTTATTTATTATATTAGCTTTTTGCAAGTAAATAAAACTAACTTACTAAAGTATTAAAAAACCTTTGGCTACGCTAGTAATACTTACTTTAAAACTAGTAAAAAATACTAGCGTAGCATTAGTTTTTAATATAATATTTTTTAAGCTTTATATATANTAATATAATTATTATAATATAACTAGTTAATATTTAACTTAATTATTTGCTATATATATAGTTATATTATTATAGCTTAATTAAGTATTTAATAAATATTTAATAAATAATTATTAGNTTTTTGTTATAAGTATAATACTTCAACTTACTTAAGGGCTACTTAAAGACTTTATATTAAGAATTATAACTAAGATTAAGTTTAAGCTAAATATATAATCTAGCCTTATTATACACTTCTTTTAAAGGAGATTTTTCTTTTTTTTAAGCTTTAGTTTTATAATAAACCTATTATAAAATATAACTTATTATTATACTTAACCTTAAAACTTCTTAAATTGTAACATAAGCTAAAATAAATAAGCTAAACAATANTAAATAAATAAAATTAAATAAATAAGTTTTATTAAAAACCTTTAAAAAGTTTTTAAATAACTTTATTTAATTAACTTANTTTTTATTAAAATACYTTATAAAAAATTTAAAAAATTTTAAAAAATTAATTAAATTTATTTGCAAATATTTATTAACTATATTAATTAATAAAAATACCTTGCTTTAATTTCCGTTAATTTTTAAAACGTTGCTTTAACTTAGTTGGTTAAATAACTTAACAATTACTTCAAATAATGCTTTGACTGGTGTGATCGCTGTCTATTATTATCTCTGCCCTCCTCTTCGACTTCTTGTTCAGAGTCCTCCTCGGTTTCGGGATCACGCCTATCCTCCCCCCATTCTGGCATAGCTTTAAATTGGTGTTCAGAATCATGTGTCTCCTTAGCGGTCCAGAAGCATTTGAAACAGTATTTAAAATCCTGGCAGTTTATGCAACGCCATAAAATACCGACAACAGGCTGGTTGGGATAATGCACCTCAGATAATTAGTCAACTTTCCAAACAAGCGTACGGTGTAAGCTGTGGTACCAAGTGGAGACTTACGTTTAAAAAGCACCCATCACAACCTACTCCGGAGTGCTCGTACCCGACCTTCCAACGTCTGCCTCGCTGCAACTGTTTCCCTGCCGGATTCGAGGCCTCCATATTCACATCTTCTTCAATAGTGTTATGTTTACCTCGCTCTACTAAATCTTGCCGTAGGTTCTTTATGAAGTCCGCGGCGTCATCCGCACGACTTATCATGGCAACATTCTCGGGTGTCCATCCATGCCTTGTTGCTTCTATAACGGCGCCGTTCTTCTGTTCACATATCAACTGAACAATGCCAGTATCATTCTGTCTACATGCCCAGTGTAGCGGCGTCCAGCCGTCGACATCCCTTACATCAATTGGCGATGCTAGCTCCGTATCATCAAGGAGGTTTCGAAATAGCTCCACACTACGGCTCATAGCAGCATGGTGTAATAAGGTCCGACCCTGCTTATCTGCTTTCGGTGTCTTAGCGCCTTGAGCATTCCGAAGTTGAAGAATAGCGTCCCAGGAACCTTGTGAGGCGGCGATGTGAAATGATGAGCGCCCCTGGGCGTCTATTGCGTTGATATCAGCTTTCGCGTCTAGAAGATAGGGGAGAAGTTGGAAGGCTCTCGAAGATAGAGCCGCACCCAGTGGGTTTGCGAAATTCCCACCGGAGAGATGAACACCTGCGTCTTGACCCCATTTATCGATGAAATAACGGGCAATATCATTCCAATCGCGTGACGCCGCAGCGCTAAGCGCTGTATTAAACTGCCCACCCTGCCCGGTGATATGGGCATTGTGATTGATAAGGTACTGGACCATATTTTGGTCACCACGCCAGGCCGCTTCGTGGAGAGCGGTAGGCTGAGTTCTACTACCAGCATTGATATCGGGACGGACACCATCCTCAATGTCATCGAGCAGAGCATCTAAAACATTTGTATCGTTCTGTTCTACGGCTAGGAGGAGTGCAGTCTTGCCGTTTTTGTCCACATGTTCGGTCGCAGCCCCTACTTTACGGAGCTTGCGGATGACGGATTGGTTTTTCGCTTTTACCGCAGATATGAGGGGAGTTGCCCCTTCGACTGTTTCCGGCGCGTGTAGATCCTCCCTGGTAGCGCCAGGCAAGTCTTCAACAATGTTAGCGTAATATTCCTCCAGTAACATATTAGCGAAGTTGAATTGGTGCTTGCAGATGGCATAGTGAAGCGCTGAAAGATTGGTCTTGTCTCTGCAGGATAGCATTGTAGGGTGACACTCCAGGAGCGCTCGTCCTATTTCCAACTGGCCACTGTCAACTGCGGTGTGCAAGACTGTCCCTTTATCCTCCCGTGTGGTTTCTACATTAGCATCACGCTTAAGAAGAAGGCGGACAGAGCTTGCACGGTGAGCCTTGATAGCAAGCATTAGAGGCGTGTTGCCGTGAATGTCCCTAGCGTTAACATTTAACCCACGGTCAAGTAGCCAGCCTAGCGACTTGGGGGAGCGGACACCAAAATGGAGGGCAGTACGTTGGTCCTTGGACGGGAGTATAAGTGATGATGGATTCTCCTTTACCAGAAGTTCCATCAACTCTACATGACCGTATTTTGAGGCCACGTGTAGCGGAAGCCATCCTTCGCTACTAAGTTGCATAGGGTTGACGCCAGCTTCAATCAGAGCTTGCGCCATGTTGACTACCTTGCCATTGGCTGTCGCTAGGTAATGAAGCGCATTCATATCATACCTCCCTGTCGCCGTCACATCGACTCTGTGATGTTGTAAGAGAGCGTTGGCCATTTCGAACTTCCCTTCGTCCACCGCCCAATGTAAAGCAACTAGCTCGAAGTTATCTAGGGCATTCGGATCTATCTCCGTAGCTAGTAATTTCTCAACTATCTCTGCGTGGCGACTAGAATCATGTGCCATGCGCACCACGTATGACAGTACAGTTTGGTCGTGAGCCATTCTCTGATCCACATTGGCGCGGTGCTCTAGCAGTAGCGATACGATGTCTACTTCTCCAGCTATAGCTGCCGATATCAAAGGAGTTCGGCCTCCCTCGTCTAAGGCGTTGATGTCTGCGTTGAATTCAATTAGAAGACGCACGATGTCTTCGTACCCTTTCTCTGCAGCAATATGGAGAGCTCTGTCGCCATCTCCTGCGCGACTGAAGTTACAGAGCCTGTTGTCACCATCATTCGTGGCCGAGGTGAGGCAATCCTCGATTACTTGCTTGTGCCCCAGCTCCGCAGCACGAAGGAGCGCTTTCCCAATGTCTAGAAACTCAACTATAGGGTCCAGTCTCCCCGGTTCGTTATTGGACTTAATCGCATAATACAGAGCCGTATGGCCGTCTTTATCGACCATCTCCAGGCGTGCTCCCGCATCCAACAGCAATGTGGCAATTTTGCCTCGGCCTTCTCTGCACGCCATGATAAGTGGAGTGATCCCATGGCGATCCTGATGGTCAATAATGCTTTCACATAATTCACTGTGGTTATGGGCGTACTCCAAAAGAATGTTAACGACGACTTCGTGATTGTTTTGGGCGGCGTGGAAAAGGGGAGATCGCCCGTTGTCGTCTACTCGTGCGACATCAGCATTGAATAATATCAAATGCCTCGCAATGAGTTCATAGCCTCTTGTGGCGGCGAGAATCAAAGGTTTGTCAACTATAGTTTTTACATCGGAATTCGGATCAGCTCTGCCCCTATCTAGGAGGGCAAAGACAACGGATGCATGGCCACTGCAGGTGGCGTGTTGGAGTGGCGTGATACCGTCGGGAGCGGCGTCAATGTGAGCACCGGCCTTATGAAACAGAAAAACCTGGTTCTCGTGCCCAAGTGCAGCTGCCTGGCATATCAATTTTTCAAGCTGGGTGGACGAGAGGGTTTTGGATTCCTCCATGCTGGTCAGAAGCCGCGAGACAATTTCGTCATAACCACGAGCCGACGCGTGCTCTAGACCTTTTTCGGTGTGGAATTCGTGCCCTGTGGGTGCATCTCGCAGAAGGATTTCCACCACACTCAAGTGACCTCCCCAGCTGGCTAGATCGATGGCACGATCAAGATCTTCGCGATAGGTGGTCTTCTGGCTCTGGACGAGATTAGCCAATCCCATCTGAACAGCCAGGTAGATAGGAAGCGTGGCGCGGAAGTTTAGAGGTCGTGAAATATTGTTCAGTTTGAAATTTAACATCCGCCATATCCAGACGATCCTTGGATTTTGGGCTAGCTCCAAAATATCACTATAACATTCGGATGCCAGATAATGTGCGGGTAGGAATTGAACGGCGTAGGCTGTCAGGTCGAACAACCGACCCGGAGGCAGGGATAGATTCGCCTTTTGGAGTGCTTTCTCAATAGGTTCAACGAAACGTGGCCAGGAGAGATACTCAAGTAGAAATTTTGTAATATCTGAATCGTCGAGTATTGCAACCCTCGTGTTCTGGTCCATGGTAGATCCCTGTTGCCGCTCTTCTTGAATCAATCGAAGGAAACATTTCCTAGTGTCGTCATTCTTGAAAAGGACACTACCCTTTTCAATCCTCAAAAACGGCCCTAGTGCAGTTTCCAGTTGCGGAGCGACATTAACATAGAGCTTTTCCTCGTCGACAGACATGTTAAGGCTGTTAATATTACTCGTGAGGCCTATTGCGGTGCTCAGTTCACGAACCGAGAGGGGCCGCCTAGCCAAACAGATCCATCCCAGTGCAACCCTAGCCCAGTCCTGAAGAGCTTTGAATGCAAAAGCAGCAGCCTCTGGCATGGATAGAGGGAGAGAGTCTAGTAATGATGCAAGCGACCCTAAAGTGAGGGGATTTTGGTCTGTACAGACACGAGATAGAGCCTGCATCGTGAGCGAAACGTCCATAGTGCTCTTGCACCTACCAAGCACAGCCGCAATATGAGATTGAAGTGCGGGATTTGCAAGATATGCCCACTCCTTAATCACCTGGGTCGCTGGAGCGGGCGCTATGTCCAATCTAGATAAGGCCGGGCCCTTGCTGAGGATAACTTCAGGTAGGCATAGGGATTTGCGAGTTGCGAGAATCTTTTCAATACCGTCCCTCTTCTGCGAGAATAATGCAATATTCATCGGTGTAGTCAGTTGCTCGTCACCAGCCATGGCGAGCAACTCCTCGAGAAGTGATTGTGAGGATTGTGTACATCGATGAAAGCCGTCGACTATGAGGTATAAAGGGCCACGCTCCGGCTTGGTATCAAGCAGAAACCGAAAGAGGTTTAACAGGTTTGCATAAGTCCACGCTTTTGAGTTGTGTATAGCTATGAATAGATCCCGAATCCGAGGAAACCTGCCAGGCTCTTGGCAGAGAACTTGGAATACCGCTGAGCTCAAGAACGATGTAGCCGAAGATCGGCGAGCATCGGTTTCGGTAAATGAGAAATAAACAGTGAGCCTTGACTCATTTTTGAGCTTGTGAAATAATGCGCTAGCAATAAGATGCTTCCCAGAACCACTACCGCCGATGGTTGAGTTGACGGGGGGCGACGGATGTTTCAACCACTCATCATAATCCCGCAGGGCCCAAGCTTTGTATGCGGAGGCAGACAAGATCTGCACGTCGTCCGGAATAGCAAACGCCGGGAATATGTCAAACAAGCAAGAAAGGCAGGCTTGATAGTGACAATCCATTTCAGCTTTTAGGATATTGACGATGATCGAGTAGATAGGCTTGAACTCGGAGAATTCGAAAGCTTCTTGGTGTGAGGATAGGAGACCGACGGAGATTTCGTGAATTAGACCACTAGTAGTTGAGTATTTATCTACGATCTTTGGGCCATTGTTAGATGTATCTGCGCTATTTGCTTATAGCTTCGGGACGGACATACAGTGCGGTTCGGACTGGGTTCTGTGGTACCAGCCTTCTGGTAGATGTTTATGATTGACCTCCTCAAACGAAGCGATATGAAGTCAGACGAGAGGTTGTTAAGGAAGATAGACAGTACTCGCATTCTATCCGCAATATCGAATACGACTGATAGGGGCGGTGGTGAAGCAAGGGCAATATTCAAAGCGGATTCGCCGCGGGGACGCAAATCTTCAATTCTGTGTGGTGTGCGGAAGAATGTCTGTAATGTTAAATTCTACTTCGTGTATGGGTACTAGGGGCTACTCACAATATGACTACAGTCCTCCGAGATGCTATAGTATTGAGGGTGTTTTTCGGCAAGCACGAGAGCCTAGGTAATAAAGAAGAGTTAGTAGTTAGCTCAACGACGGGATAAGCAGAGTATAACCTTTTTAACTATCGCTCCGCCAATATCGTGTGCGACAAAAGCTATTGGAGGCCTTATATCCTGCAACAAGCACATATTAGATTCCGTTCCAGATAAAGCAAGACACCGTATTCCGAGAAAGGCGAGTCGAATTGATACAAGGACTTGCCATTATTTCGTCTCGTCTGACCAATAATTCACTGAGAAGCTCTTCTGCAACTTGCGTGATTCGTTCGGGTGATAGAATGCTTGTACCATCCCCAACATTTCCGTAGCTATAGGTGAAGGCCATAATACGCGCTCTGTTAATCTGGGTGGGGAGATATTGAACCCATGTCCAAGGACCGCTCGAGTCCACCACTACTTCACTAACTAATACAATACTGTTTCATTTGAGTTGGATTGATAGATAATAGAGTCAAGTGATGACACTTACTCGATTCTTGGTGAAGTCTCGGCGGTAATGATATCCAGCTTGCCTCGAGATCTTGCGGGATTCATATCGGCGTTAGATGCTCCCTCGGAAGGGGCGAGGGGACCATAGCAAGACGCCATAAGAGTCCTTCAGGTTTTCTCTCTCTTAGCTCCTTTCCTTTTTCTTCTTCTTTGAGTTTCAATGTTGGATATATTTCCTGGGGAAGTCGCCTACCCACCTGAATGACTTCAGCGTAGACAACGTAAAATAAATAAATAAATCATTCGCGCGTAACAAAGGCTCCGTTACCACATTTCTGACAGTTAAATAAGCCGGATAAGTGCGGGTCAGTTCAGCCTATTAGCGTGTGGGCTGCGAGATATGATTTGATTTATGATAACTTCATTGGACGAGGTCAACCTAATACAATGTTTTCTGTTCCGCCATTTAATAACACATAAACAAAACCAAGCCATCAGGCAGTATGTTACTCCGATTGGGTGGAACATTCTATACACACTACCTACACGCCCGCTGCCCACCTGCCTGCGGTGGCGAAACCTGTGTTACCAGTAACTCATCGTAGCCCAGCACGGAGAGGGATAGATCTCTTGGCCGTTGCGTTCGTATCCCGGTATGTGCAGCTCTCCCAGCCTCGAATGACCTTCTGACCCCAGACTGTCTCGTTCGGCGCGTAGCATGATTGCCAGACGAGACCGAGATCCATAGACCAGCCCGCTAGCATTATATGTTAGCGAAATATGTTCAAAACCAGCTCACTAGGTAGGGCTCATGGATGAGGGGGGAGAAAACTTACGCTCACTAGTGCCGCCTCCGCTCGAGTAGCCGCTGAGCTCAAAGGTAAGCTTCGTGGTGTTGGCTAGGTAGCCGTTGAAACAAGGAGACCACTGCAAGACTATCTTAGCAACAGAAACTGAAGACTTTCCAAAATTTGGGACACACGGCGATCGGTTGTCCGTTTATAATATCGCCTGATTGCACTGTGGCAAAGTGCCTCGATCCTGCCGTTGTAATATGATACGGGGACGGAGACATGATGCGAAGGACATAACTGTGCTTACGTATAGATTGGGGTTCTTCATCGAGTGATCATATTGACCCTGGTAATCGCTGAGAGCCGGGTTTACGCTAACATCAAGCTACACAATCCCCAAAGTCAGTATATTATTATTGTTCATGCCTGAGAAGTAGAGAAACTCTCGAGTAAAACACACGCTCTTAGCTTACCAAGACAGCGGAAGCATAGTCTTTAACGACAGGGTATTGTATCGGGTAGGTGTTCGTCTCGTGTTCGACCTCGAGGTTGACCTTCGCCGTAAGGCTACGAAGTTGATTCTCCTTCGCCAAGTTGAGCTTTCCGGTATGCCAAGTGACACCCGAGACGGCGAAGCGAACACCACTAGGCCAGTCCTCAAACTCAACGGTTCCGCCACAGCCGACAGAGGAGTTGCCGCCGGGATTTCCATGCGCAGGATATTCCACCGCGAGGGAGATCGGAGGAAAGTTTGCGGTGATGCTGCTCTGGTTCTGCGTGAAGGCGATATCGACACCACTGACCGCGTTGCAAGTGTACGGGCTCGTAGACTTAACAGACACGGCGTGGATTGCGTCTGCGCCCGAAGCCGCCAAAATGGGGAGTAGGTATTTCATCTTCACGGGTGTTCGCTCTCAACCAGATGAGAGTTATCAATGCACCGAACCGCAGACTGCTCGATTTGGCCTGAATATTTCGTTTCGAGCTCTTGAGGGCGATCGTGTCTTTTATAGTTGTCGGCTAATGTGTTTGGAGTAGCAATCGACGCCAATTACAGATCAGCCCGGGTATGCAATCAAACTGCCCCGGATGCCGTATTAAGTAGGTCAAGGCCGTTTGGGTTGCTCTAGATTCAAGTGCGAAGGGATGCATTCAACAAACACGAGCTTCGTTTAATTGATGGCGCCATCTTTGAATTTGATTGGTCTGCATACATATTTAAGTAGGGCAATCAAGTTCAGCAGCGTCCTTGATAAATCTCGTTCCTTACCAAGGGCGAGGAACCGTTGAATCACATCACCGTCATTTTTATGAGGCCCGGGCTGATCATGAAGTTCGGGCGGCCGTACCGCCGCGCTTCACNGGGGGGCCTAGTGCCCTTATTAGCGAGGGAGCTGTCAAATTGCTGTAGATATCTAGCGCTGTGGCCACCTAGTTTCGCACGACAAAGTGGGCAATGAGGGGAAGAGGCAGCTGATAAATGATGCCACTCTCGTATCGTGAGATTTATTCATCTGGCAGAATAGTGTGTGGTATGTTGTACTTGCGTTACATCTGGAACACACCTCGTGGTCTGCGAATTGCACTAATAAGCTGACGTGGGTCCTAGGACCATTTTCGGCCTATCTCGAATGGGCAGCCGAGACGGACTGAAACACGACCTCCGCTTCAGAGTTTCTCTCCAGCCCTACGGTGATCGGCATGAGAAATTGGCCTCCAATATATCTCCAGGCAGTCCAGGGAACCAGGGAAGCGTTTACCCGCATGGAATTTTCAGCTGCCTATTGTGCGCTAGATACGACCGTTAACTAGGAACACAGGAGTTTGCCGTAAGGTACGACTCTAGATGTGAACGTGCGCAATCGAATCGCGTGTCAGCAATTGAAAGTTACTGCGTCAAATATCCACGGGCAGTCAATGATGCACGATACCTAAGGTAGGGCATGCATACATCTGTACCGGGATTTAACCTGGATTTCTCGCCAAGTGGCTGGAATGATCGACGGAAGCAAGCTTGCAGGACTGAAGATGCCATCTTATCGATTTGCGCCTGGTGATGACGTCTTTCCAGCCTATCACAACAGATGGTTATGACGTCACACCTCAGTAGGCCAGATCCTGGTCCCTAGACAACTGCTCATTCAAACAATATATAAGTACGAATCTGGTAGATCCAAATTCGATTAAGTCAATCAAACAAGTTCCCGATCGCTCGTGAAGTATCCAACATCCCTCAACCTGTCATAAAACGCGCCCACCTCACACAAGGGATACGAACTCCTATTAGACAAGCCCGAAACCCCAAACAAAAAGTCACACTCAAATCCCACCATGCCTCTTGAGAACAACAACGACAAGGGTGTCACCGGCGCCGCCAAATTCGTTACCAGCACATTGGGTAATGCC
>JAPUUL010000366.1:0-19968 GCA_029590625.1 Lasiodiplodia mahajangana
GCTTGGTCGGTCGATCGATAAGTCAAGCTTCGCTGTCTATCTGTCTGTCTGTCTGTCTGTCCATCTTTTCGATCGAACGCGGCTCGACTCGATTGGGCTGGGCTAGGCTAGGTTGCGTTACTTTGGGGGCGAAGCTGTGACTGGGCGTGGAAGTGGAAGTGCAAGTCAAGGGAAATATTAATCATGGGTCGGGTCACCGGGTCTGGAGCATGGTTGGTCAAGCGATAGTGATTCCGGTTTCCCCCCCTGCATGTGTTGGATGGGTTGGATGACTGATCTGATATCGGCGTAGATAGTGTTTTTGTTTGCGAGCAAGGCTGTCTCAAGCATGTCGAGGATATGTATTTTGCTATATACGTACACATAGACGGATGGCCCTGTATATATATAACAACGTTTTGGACTATCTACGAACAGCTCGACTGGTGTTTTAAAAAGTATAGTTGTCAAGAGAACTGATATGATCCCATAGCAAAAACAGTGCGCATTAAGATGAAATAAGGGAATATGGACTTATCCTATGCCCGTGAAGCCCCTGAATATGAACGCCGGCTTTCATCTACTTGAACACACTCTCTGGAGGATAGTAATGCAATTATAGCAGCACCATCGGAGGTTTTAATACGTTAGGTATAAAACAATCCGTTAATGCTCCGACATTCTCCGACTATCACCGTATAGTGTGTACCTACAGAATGTCTGATCCGATAACAGTCAAAAGTGCAATATTGAACAAGTATTTGCATTGAGCCCGGCGAAAGAGAAACCATGGGAGCTACTCGCCCTGTCGTGCCTTCGCGCTCCCTTGCTTTTCCGTATCGCACAGTATTCCCCACCGCGTCCAATAAGACGAGAGAAAAATTGCATTTTTGTTTCGCTGCTGCCTAGTCGAGAGGATACAACCCAGACTGCTATGCTATGCCGATGCCGAAAGTGCAGAAATCAATCTCTGGGTGTGCAATGCGGGGCGCTCGATAAAATACCGAGACAAGACAAGACAAGACACCCGCGCCGCGCCGCGCTGCCCCAAGAAAAATAAGGCAACCAAAAAACATGCGGCTGAGAATATCTAAGGCGCGAACCACCTTGCGAGCTAGCTAAACCCGACATATCGGCAGACCTTACATACAGACAGAGAAATACTGCACCACTCGTACATGAAACCCAAGAAATCATGCATTTCCAACGCAACCCTCAGCCAATAGACTAGTCAAACTTGGTAAGGAAAGCCGTCTAGACTACGATGTCAATGGCACACTTCCTTTATTTTTCCCTCATTCTCTTCATGGGTTTTTTTTTTTTTTTGGTATGTATCTTTTCCTCTGGTTGACATTATGTCTCCACTCACACTTGTGTACTAAATTGTAACTCTCTAATGCTGTATGCTTTATGGTAGGTAATTGACTCCGAAGTTACCGACTTCCCACACACATTTACGGGGTTCCCGATGGTACATAGCTCCTTTACATCATAGCCTCCTGTTTAACATACGCAGGTCTTGCAGACTGGTAAGTATGTGTGGTTTAACTGTGCATATATGTAAGCAAGGCAAGGGAGGTGCGTATGTGGAGTCGAGTGTCGTGTAAGCGAGTGGCCTCACGCCCTCCAGTGCAGAGAGTAATTTGACACCTGTCCGGTACCCAAATAATGTAGCTCTCTACCCTAAACGGAAAGGAAACAAGGTCTGATTGGGCGGTGTTACTGTAAATGAATTTGTTTGCCTCGTTTTCAAGTACCACTGTAGGACNGGGGGGGCTGTGCGTAGATAGAGGCGACATGTAACTTCGCCTCCCCCCGGTGGATGCAAGTTAGAGGTAGTCGGTCACACATATATCCCATACATACCTACACATACCTACATAGCCCCAGGGTTCTAAATCCCATCAACCCCAGGAATCCGATTTTTACATTCTCAGTCACTTGGGAAGTTCATTTATGTGTCGTTTGAAAAATAATCACACCAAAAAGCCTCTTGTCAGTGCTAAGGTGGCTTGGAAATTCTGCCAGGGGCGTCCGACTTACACGAAATCACGTAGCGCGGGCTCCGCCACCCAAACACCCGGCAACCACCAACACAATGGCAGAACGAAGCTTGCGGTGAAGAGAATATGAGAGGAGACAGAAGAAGAGATTTTGCATTGAGTGGACTATACAATTTGGTATCACATACTTCCCATCTGATCTGGTTTCCCGCCATCCTTATCAGGAACCCCGTGGTATCACCATAACACACCAAAAAGAAAAAAAGGGTCATAAATTCGTTAAGACCAGGCTGTCATAACAACCCCAACCCAAGGAAAAAGGCGGACCGGGAGACACCTATGTACTCGTTTGTCCCCGGACGCAGCCGAGCCACCTAACCAATGACCTCCAAAGAATGCTACCGACCGGTTCCCACCTGGACCGAGGAGAGCAGCAGGCTGGTATCCAAAGGCCGTTTCCTAACGACGCTTGTGACCACCGGGCTACTGCTTACATCGATCTGATGTAGGTAAGTGGGGCTGGGACAGGCGTGTGTGTCGCCTTCAGACATGCAAGACGGATTCCTATCCCAAGATCGAGGCAACTAGCCTCCCGCATGCATGCGGTTCCGCGACCCAGCAGGCGACTAGATTGAGGCTAAGGTTGCCTCACCGATCCATGGAACCTCATTGGGCATGATAACCCCATCAAATATATCCCTGTTGCTAACCGAAACGTTATGTGTTCCCCCCCAGAGAACCAACTTCCCACAGGATTGCTCAATTCTCAAAGATTGTCGTGTGTGCTAAGAATCGCCAACGAAGATGAGAGAAAGCGAAGAAAAATCGAGAGCATCCCGGCACTAGATTAGTCGACACTGATCGGTCTCCCGTCTGGTATGAGCTGAAAACGTAATGTGTCGTCCAACACGCCGTTTACGGGTCTCCTCCAAATTGTCCAGCCTATACAACCACGCGTCGATGTTGACGCAGAATACCAATTCGGCCATTAGTAGAGTATGGTTCATCTGCATCACTTCCAAACTTTCCCAGATTTGGGCCGATGCCTTCGATCATGCCTCTCTTCTTCGCGGTTGCGGTATTCGTACCCACGGTATCTATCCGTCGCCTGCCGGCCGGGGGGTACCTCATCATGGGAAATAATATGACTTGGTTGTGGGGCTTCCGCCCATCTTCGTACGGATTGATACACATTCTCCGATATCAAACGGCAGCGTCGAAGATGCTCATTGAAATAATGGTCAGGACGTATCTCGTTGATAGAAAATCCATCCAAGATATGTTCACGGATATGCCACATCCGCTGTCGGAAATTGAGAAGACGATTCCCCGCCCTCTCATGGTCAAAGACAATGTCGTCGCAAAACCAACATCGACCTTTACTAGGCAAATGACCTTGGAGGTGGTCGGAGATAATGTGTTCAACCCAGCCCTCGAAATCCTCTAATACAAAGCGATGATCGCAACTAGTATATCCTACGAATTCGCAAGGCAAAGTTCCCTGTGGAGCGTGAAAGATCTGGGTTGTGTCTGGAGCGCTCCCTATCGAGGAATAGCCCGAATTCTGAGAGAAGACGGAAGTTGCACTAGCGCTGTACTGGGAGTCGGCGGAAGAAACGCTGTAATGTCTATTTCTGGGAGACATGCTGACGCAACACACAGAGAGACAGCCCGGGTACCAAGGGTATAATAGATATGTCCAATGGGTTATCACCACCTTGCGACCGGCTATTCGTCAACGCCGACAAGGTAGATCCAAGCGAATTTCGAAATAAAGGGTATAGCGGTGGTTCCGTGCTGACCCAACACGGCAACTAGTTGTGAACGAGAGGTTGGGGGCCAAAAAAAGTGGTGAGCGGTATCCAGCCGAGTATGCCGATGCTGTCGCAGACACAAACGCAATTGCCTATGCCGCCAAAGAGAGNAAAAAACACCTCAGGATCAAGGAACGATAAGAAGATGCCAATTGCTGGTCCCAAGAGGCGCGGGAAATCAAGCACCGAGTTCGCGCGGGGGTGGAAGAGCAGAGCCAACTTCGGTTACACAGCCCTTGGCTGCAGCCTATAAACCGAAAATGACTTTTGGTTTTGATTCAAAAACTCTCGAAACGAAAACAATTGGGAATTTTCGAAACACACTAATGAGAATTGTCAAAACTCTCTTCCGCCTGGGAATTTATGCCCCCTTTTTGTCAAATGACAACAAGCTGGGGAGGTTGTTCACGTTTTGGAAGGATGATGGACGAGGAGCGAGTGAGGGGGTCAACAAAGATTATCAAGGTTTCCCTATTTCAATGCAATGATGCCTGCAGGGGTCATATAGCATGGGAGTTCGGCGCGCCAGCGGGTACCAAACATTGGGAACACCCGGAGCCATATACATTGCCGAATTTCCTTGCCTACCTCCCCGATATCATGTCATCCCATCACGCCAGTTCTAATGATATCGGTGGCCATTAAGCTGCATACATCCAGGCTGTCGAGGTGCGTGTCGATAGGCTGGGATTTCAATGTGAGATTCGCGTCTATTGCTCAACTTGGGGTTAAGAGACCAACATGACCTCTGCTCCTTCACGCAGAACACGACACGCAAGCATGCATCCCACACACAACCTAATTAACGGCTTGGCGCTGTGTGGAGAAGCCGCTCACCCATTTCTTCCTGGATAGCTTTTGTGAAGCTCACAATCTACTATAGGCTTCCCACTGCGGCCTCGGCCTGAACCAGTGGCCCTTCCCTGAGATCCGATCATTCCAAATCCAGTGATAGTGGAGCGATACAGTATGTGAAAAGGAAGAGCCTCAGATCGAGGCAACAGTACCTATAATGTCATCTGATTAAGGAGGAGTTACTGCTGCTGCTAAGTTGAGCAAGTGCAACACGACGCAAGTCAGCTAACCCGCTGGGATGGGGGCATTTCTTGCATTTCCGACCACCTGCACGATCCGAGGGGTTGACAAAAGCAAATATGGGCTCGGGTTGAGGCTGCAGACTTTACGATGAGACAATTCTTATCGTACGCGCTACAGCCGTTACTGTTCTGACTGTGTCGTGTCTCTAGGATCCCCCGGCAAGCTCGTCTAGACCAACCAGCCAAGCGTCCGAGTTCCGCAGCCAATGCTGTTTGCTGCTCGAGATCTGTGAGGTTAGGGTAATAAGCTGGCGAGTGAGCGTGGTCGCTTGAAAAATCACAGGTCGCCTCCCACAACAAGGGAATAAGTCGTCACTCTCAAGTACGACTCGATCACCTTGATCGCGCCGCGCCGGCGCCGTGAAGACTGTAGCAAGGAGTGCCTTTTACTGTGTAGGCTACATATTCTAATAATATCTGTCTAGTCGCAATTTGATACCCGTGTCGATAGTCATGATGTAGATCACCCTGCATGGTGACAACTCGGAGCTCGAACAAGCCCTATCACCTCCGACAATAGCCGGTGATTGCTCAGTCGTACGCGAAGATGCAGATGCATACGGTCAAAATCAAATCGCCGCTACAAGTTGTTCAACAAGTCGTTGATAATGCAGTCTAAGCTTCTCGACAAACCGGAGAAGGTCGTTCGGATCACTAGTGGAAAGGTTTGTCGCAGCGTTCCTTCAGATCAGCAAACAGCATATGGGGAGTGGTAGGATCGCAGGAGGGTTCACAACCCATTGGCTCGTGTTCCCGCTGCATGAGGAGATGCTACAATGATCCTAGTGGAGAGGGTGCGTGCGTGGCACCCACCCGTAGAGGCCTAATCGCCGATGGTTCAGAGATACTTATGGCAGAGCCGCATGGTCTGGGGGAGTCTTCGACTCCCCATCCTGCCCGCGGAGTTCACATCAGCATCCTCCCACCCGTTTGGGGATCTGTATGGCCGCCAACCATCAACAGTAGCGCACGAATTCCGGGGCTTATCAACCGCGATTGGATGCATGATGGATAGCTACCTGACCGTTCCAATTCCGTGATCCCGGGTTCGATTCGTTTAATACAACTGTTTTTGGACTCCACATTCAAGGGATGATTGGGTACTTGATTCATTCGGGGCTGCAAAGGACTGTTGCTTTGGCAATCACGTTTCGATACTGGAGGTGTTTACCGTTCTCATCGCCAGTCTTAATAATGCCTGGAAATGTGACGCAGCGTATTTCCCGGGATGTCAGACTGTCTTCGTCTTCCTCTCCAATGTGAATCATGGTGTCAGCTTCGAATAAGACCCTCTGATAGGGTAATATTCTCGGCATAGTCACCTTGAACAAAGCCTTCTGCGCAGCCAATAACCTAGCTAAGCTGATAGATTTAGTCACCAACACCCGTAGAGCTTGGTCCCGTCCATCTGTTGCTTTCGCATCCGTTATGCTATTTAGGATGCGATTGATCCTTGCCATGACATTTTGTATTACATCTTCAGTCTCTTGCTGCATCTTAGGAATGCACTCTTTTTGAAGCATAGATAAAGTAAATGCTCGCCATTCGTTCACGACTTCAGTCGAGCCTGTAGCTAAAATTAGAAATTTATTAAGCAAGCGAAGCGTGGTACGTACTGAGGTGAGCGAAATATTTTTCTATCTGGCCGAATTGGGTCGCCTGTTCCTCGGGAACGCCAACAAAGTACATGTTGAAGATCATCTCCACCAAGATGCTCGAAACCACAGACTGCAAAAGTGCTGCTTTAGTCTCGCTAACGGCAAGTTCTTCGTACATAGGGACTAGTTTGCCCAGATCATCTATGATGGACTGATCTGCTCTACCCAGATCTACGACATGTCAGTATGGTTCCCGCGATGCACACCAGAAGAACTGCCCCATACCGAAAGATGACTTTCTAAAATGCGAAACGGCCCAATTTTGCAGGCCATTTCGGAGTGTTGCAACAGTCTCTCCGAATTCCTCGTCGCTCGTCTGATCGCTCTTCTTGGTGTTCCTGCTTACCCACTGCTTGAGCCCAGCAATTTGAGACCGCAACGAACGAATTTCACTATCTCGTTCAACTAATTCTCTCTGCAGAAGCTCCCATTCTTCGCGAAGCTCCGTCTTCTCAGCCTCCCTCACATCGACTTCGGTGCGGAGCACCCGCAGCTCGGCGTCCACACGGAGAAATTGCTGATGCACACTCGAATATTTGGCCTGCCAGTAGCTTGTAGTCTCGCTCTCGTTCTGCGAAAAGTGATTAAGCGCACGACTGAACTCGGCCTCATTGGCGGCGATTTCGCGTTTCAACTCCACGATTTCGTCCTGCAAAGACTTCTCCCGTTCCTTTGCCGCCCGTGCCCCTGTGCCGTCCTTCCCGGTAGAGCTGGCTTGTTCGTGTGAAGCATCGTTCTCGACGGGAGGTGAGGTCGATGCCGGGCGGATGAACTGGGCACGGGGAGGAGCCGAGATTATATTCACACCCCGGGATGAGGCTGAGGAGCGGATGGGATGGCCGATGCTTTTCCGCTTGTCCGACGTACTCATGGTGTCGAGATGCTGTGGACGCTGGACTCGCTGCGAACAGATGGCAGCAGGATTGAAGTGTACGATGAGGACTGATGCATGCTTCCGACGACCTGAGATGAATAGGTATTGGCCAAGGCCACGGCGGGCGGGGTCTTGCAGGTGAAACCGCCGGTGCCTATTTCGAGAGCGTAACGATGAGGTGGAAAGTGAAGGACATAATTAAAGGCGGACAGAGAAGGCAGAGAGGGCCGGGAGGGCTGATGTCAGAGCTGTCCGCTGTAGGCAGGTAGAACAGCAGGGGTTCGACCAATCGCGGACAACCAGAGCCCCTGTAATTTAGGCGCCTACAGACGGTTTAGGGTTCCCCGACATAGCCTACCTACATATGTAGGACTTACAGATAGATGTCTGCCTCAATAAGGCAGACTCCATCCCTGATACCCACGCTGCCCAGTGATTGATTTGCGATCTCGTACGTTAAGTGTTTAGAATGNAAAGGTTGAGATTCGTGCGCTCTTGTGATTCATATATCCAGGCGACTGGCTTTGTAATCAGATTCAGACCACATCGATCTCCGCCTCGACTTCGTAGGCCTCATCCCCATCTTCCTGCTTCTTCGCGCCCATTTTGCATATCGCAATCTTCTCTACCGGTACATCTTCCATCCACGTATAGTCGTCGTATCTGTCCAAGATTTGGCGGGCGTCGATCGTGAGCTTTTCATTCCTCTTCCCCCTTCCTCTTGCTTCCCGGGAGCTGTTTCTTCCCTTGACGTATATCGTATTCAGAATCGTAGCATGCAGAAGCAGAGGTCGAGTATCCTCTATCATTAGTCCAGCGTCTTGGAAGGCAGACCGAAGCTTCTCGCAGAACTTGGTCAGGACACCATCCGTATCCAGTGGCGGAGCGTACAACACCGAAGCTTTGGCTGCCGACTGCATCGTATGCAGGCTTTTGAGAGTCACTAATAGTGGCGAAGGAAGGGGCCCAGGCGGCTCCACTGCCCTTGTTCCTTGTTTGTCTGGGGCCGATGCAGTGACATCCGCAAGTATCTGTCGTGGTATTATGGTTTTAAGCAGTGCCACAGCCTTGTCGAGACCCTCGTTCTTAGGGAAACTCATTACGCCGAGCGTCAGATGTAGAGTACCGACGGGCCGGACTGCACCATCCATGATTAGTAACGGCCATCTTGGGCGAGGACTATACGTAGGGGTTTCCGAGAAAATGCAGGATTCCTGATAGGTAGAGCTTAAACAGGAGTGCTTTCCCTCTAAAAATGACTAAGACAACCGAGAAGAAAAAGAGCTTGGGAAACTACTTGCCGGCTTCGTCCGGGACCCCGAAACTCTCTAAGCTGGTCACATCTGCCCGGAAAGAAGAGAGACTGGTAGAAAGTTGTTGACGCGACTTCGCAGTGATCAATGGTATACACAAAAAGTGCGTAGGGGTCGGCCGTGGCGGCATGCTTAGATATTATCGATACGGCGATGCGTTCCAGTGAGTCGTTCCGCTACTGTGTTTTGTAAGAGCGGTATTGCGTATGTAAGTCGAACTTTGGTATCCAAAAGTAATGACATGCAAGCTCTTTAGTTTTGGATTTTAAATGGGGTGCCGATGTCGTACAAGGAAACCAAGCAGGGATCTAGCTACCAAAACTGGGAAAGAAAAAATACTCTTCATGCAGCAAGGTTAGGGGGTCTACCAAAAGTTTGGTAGAACTGTTGGTAATACCCGACTTTACAGAAAACTTAATCTGCAAATCTTAGTTTTCGTATTTAGGCAAAACTCTGCTTTCTTCAAACACTCGTACTTTCTCTGCAAATGTCACCAGGCTCTACCTACCTAGGCATACAGATAACAGTACAAAAAGAGGAAGAAAGAATTGACTTAAGCATGTTCCAGCCAAGAGCGGTTTGTGCACACGACGTCATATCCTGTCACAGAGGGGGGAATAAACCGTAAGGTGAATTTCAAGAGGCCCTCCTTATAGACGAAAGAGTCATGATAGCGGATCAAGGGTGTTCCGCGGGAAATAGACATCAATCCACGTTCCATTAAAGAGTGCAATTCACCGCCGTCCATCCCCAATAGTATCTGGTTCAACCATCAAGACTGAACAACTTCCAACGTCGCAACCACCCGTATACCAAAGTCGAGTGCTTGCAATAGTGCCACGTTGTCTTTGCGGGACATCGTAGAAACTAAACAAACTTTATCCGATAAGCGTGACGTTGAACAGACGCCCGCGTCAGGGGCATCTAGAAGCCGAGTGGAATGACTAGTTATCAACGTGCCGCCCAACATCTCGACCAACCCTTCAATTCCTGCGATGCTCGACTGAGCCCTGTAGCTTAGGAAGCATAAGAGAGTACGGCCACATATGGATGTCGCATAACAATCCGTAAGACTCGCAGCAACTCGGTCCTCGTCTTTCCATTCGATGTTTAGGTAGAATCAAAGAAGTTCTTCAATGTCTTCTCTGCATCGGCGTACTCGGATTTCACAGTGGTTAGGGTCGACTTGATACGCGAGAGGCAGAGCTCCTCATCGGGTTCAGGGGTTCCGTCAACATTCTCCTTTTTGCCATATCGTTGTATCTTCTCACAGCTGTCCTTAACTTTAGTCAAACCAACTGTAGCCGAAGAACCCTTCAAGAAATGTCCTAGGCGGTAAAGCTCCTCTAAGTCTCTTGATTTCCTGTATAGATTCAAGAGGTTAGTGTTTCGTATGATAGGGATATGCCACTAGGCAAATTGGCAGCAGATTCTCCCAAGATAATGAGGGGAACCGGTGAGTGAGTCAATTTCAATGCTGGCCTAGTTGAAATGTAAGCTTACAAGGCTGAATCCATCTTTTCAAAGGTCTCTTCGGCTTGCTCAAAAAAACCGTAGACAATAGATTTGCTAAACTCTCGGTCCTCCTCGCTATCATCCATTTCCAGGATCTGACTGAATGTGAGGATGTCAACGGAGTCGCCCAGATCAGGCATATTAGGGTCGTGAGTATCGCTGTGCTTTGGGTATGTTAGTTGTGCTCAGGACATGCCAACATTCACATAAACTCATGCCCGATCCCACATACCTGGTCGCTCGCCATATTTGCGTAGACCGGAGAAGAATAAGCGCTGTAAAATAGATTAGATTAGGGAGCGGACAAAAAGGTGGATTGGACTAGGTAAATTGCTTATGAACCTCGGGTGCGGGCAGCCAACGAGTGGGGGATGTAGACTCAACTTACGGGATGGCAGGTAAAAGACAACCGGAAGTAACAGGGAAGGAGCTTGTCAAGCCGTTAGAGGGAATCTGATGAAGAATAGTGTTGTTGTGTGGGTGGTTTGAAAATGCTGACAACAACGATCAGTCAGGCCGGCTGTAAATAACATTGATCGAGGGCACCTGGTGATGTAGTGAAGTGGGGTTGTTGAACTTCCTACGTACGTCTAAGTCGGTATATGCGTGGTAAGGGTGTACCTCGCTGTTGTTATTATTAGGTATGCGTGGTAGTGAGCGGTGGGAGGGAGAGGAGGAGGGAAAAGAAGATAATAGATGAGGAGGTAGCAGTGGTGGTGGGATTCTCAGAGCCGGTACCTATGTCGACGGTCCAGGCATGCTGATGGGGGCGGATGTGGATGAGCAGGTAGGTAGTGTAGTGCACACAGTGTCTTTGGCGAGCACTCTAAGTCCTAGGTTCGCTTGCCGGCGCGAATGCCCGAGGAAACAATACCGTACCGCAACGGCGAGCTAGTACCTTACGAATGGAGGCAAGTGGTGGAGTTGTTGTGGTGATGGGAGGGGTGACGGAGGATAGCCAACAACAGGGCCGGACAAAGATGGCTGTCCTCGAGTAATTACCTAGTAGCAGGTCCAAGGTAGCTGTTGCTGTGGCATGAAGAACGGCTATGTGTTTGTGTATTCTAGTAGACACTGCAAGAAAAAAAAAAATTATTCAGGGTCCTGTGATGGCATTACCTTAGGTATGCAGGTTAGGTTACCTGCCTCGCAAGCTGGTGTATTGTACAGATGTTATGGATTAGGTAGACTTTGAACGCCAACAGATTTGGCTAGGAGCGGTACCTACTTGGGGGTATTGCTATTTGTGTGCTCTATCTAAGCGGTGCAACTACGTCACAGGTCCCTAAAAACAGCTGGGGCTCTTTTTGGTAAAATCTAGCACCTTAATAACACCTGCCCAGGTACCATGCCTGAGGTTATAGGTACATGGAGACAGTGGCACATTGGGTAGCGCAACATGTATCGAGTTCAGCGCATCCCTTTATTCTTCCTAACCTTGCTGGCAATAAATGCTTTTTCACCGAAACTATCGATCAGTGGACATCTAAGATCCCGACATGGTGATCTTTGTCGCAAAGGACCTCATGGCATTGGTCTTGTGAAGAGCGGCTGCGCAACTAGTAGCTAAGATCGACAGCGGTTAGCTATCGGCCAGGTACTTAAGGTAGAGAGAAGTATATCTATCGTGGCCGCTGTAGGTGCTGGATGCGTAAGTATGTAACCATGCCGCTCTCTCCCCCCCATGCTTGCATTCTTGTTGGATCTCTCTGCCTTGCGCATGACCNTTTTTTGTCTGTCCGTCACAGTCGCATGGTCTATGGTGTGCGGTGGGCTGGCGGGGTATCGGGTGCATTGGGTACATATGATCCTTGGGTACATATCCTACCCCTCTATTCCGTCCCTCCGTCTACGATGTCACTATAAACAAGTATTTCCCGGAAATCCCAATGGGCTTATGCCATACCACTTGGTGATGGCCTCACAACTCTTCCTTTGGTTCTGAGGAATTGTTCCGTTACATGGTGGCGTCCAGCGGGCGATGCCGGCGGATGTCCTCCCTCTAATATTTAGTGTAGCCGCCAACCCACCACCAACCCTGCTCCGCTTCAGCCCTCGCGCAACTTTGCAATATTACGATTGTTTAAGAATGGCGGACATTTTATTGAAAATTGATCGACCAGACCCCCGGAGGTCCTGTCCGGAATAATATTTCTTTGTTTGCTTGTCCCCTGTTTACCGGCATCATGCAATCCCTAACCAATTCCCTTTATTGTTCCGAGTACCTATCTATGCATAGATCACGAGAGGGATCATCGTCAAATTTGAATGAATAATTTTTTTTCTAACAAGCAGCCAAACACCGGCTCACCCTCACGTCAAGTCTACACACAAAAAAAAACCATCTCGGCCACTAACTCAAAGAATGAAGCACAAAAGCAACGTGTGAATTTTACAAGCTGTTGATATGCAAACAATGCAATCAAACTACGAGGCCTGACTCAACTAGGGAAGATAAAATACGATAGAAGAAGATGATGGCCTGGTTACCCGTCCACAAAGAGCACTTTAGACACCCAGAAATTCTTATTTTATTGGGACTTTCTACAAAGTACTGGTGTAGTTGAGTCAGTCCAGCGGCCAGCACCTATTACCGGCCAATCATTGCATCAACGATGGGGACATTTTCTAGGCACAATGACACCTTAGCAACTTAGTCTCCTAGCCCATCTGCAACCCATGCGCCGAATGCAGGGTCTTCTTACCCATAAGAGGAAATTCCACACTAGAATCCTCATGGGCCATCTGCGCTGCCTTCGCAACTTTATCTAGATAGGATCTACTAACATCCTACACATTGGCATATTCATGTATGTATTTTTATGTGTCACTCCGCTGATAACAGTCATGCGCACCCCACCTAGGCTTCTGTCTGCTTGAAGCTCTGTTTAAAGATCTGACGGAATCCACGAGTATAACAGAGAATGAGATGACAATATAGGTACAGGCACTGACCTATTAGCTGATGTGGGGGGACTTGGCCCGTGTAAGAGCTACGTCATCGCCGGTGGGATGTTGTTCTTCTCTGCCCTCTGTTCACACGAGTTTGGAGCGGGGGTAGATGCCTCCGAATCCCATCCGATCGAAGGATGATTTGATCTGCGATAGGGCCTAGAAGGTAGCATCTAGCAATAGGTAATGTTACAGCTACTAGCTACAGAATGGAATGGGTGGTGAGAAAGTTGTAGGCAGGGCAGGGCAGGGCAGGTAGGTACTTTGCACATGCTACTGAACGTCGTGGAAATCAATATGTAAGTACCTATGTAGGTATGTCGAGCTACCCACCACCCCCACATCAACCACTGTCGTCAGGACCGGGAATAAGTAGCTCGGCTATCGGCATTTCAGCTGTGATCCTCTCTGGTAAGTTACGTGCGTGGGAAACGGCCGCAAGAAACTGTTGTAGAGATGCAACTTATACCTCCCTTCTGTACCTCCTGTCTGTCTGCCTGTCTATCTACGTCGAGACTTCTGGTCGAGACACTAACTAACATCGTCACAGGACACGAGCACAGCAAATCCAAGTCCTGTACTTGTTTACATCCATGTAACTACATGTTGCGAGCTGGGACCTATCCCTGCTCGTCTGGTTCTAGAAACCCGCCTTTACATTAGAGCTTCGCTAAAAAGCATGCCGTAGTGGGAAACATGCTGCCACAAAACTCCGGCTCGCAGCCAGGCCATCTTACGATCCGATAGTTCGGTCAGAGAAACCCGAGCGCCATCGGCTGACATGGTGGGAAGGGAGAGTAAGAAGGGCCGCGTCGCGGCCACGAGGAACGTGCTGCAACCGCGGACAGGTCTGCAGAATCAAGATGTGAACCCTGTTTTCTTGCGCGCTGCACCATGGGAACCGTGGAACCGCAACACCATCGTTACAGTGGGTAGTAGGTAGTTAGTTGTATGTAGTGCAAGTGTGCTTCTGGCTTAGGTATGTGCCACCCTCCCGAACAACATGTCGGACTGCATTGGGCCCCGCAATGTGTGTGCAGAAAAAGGATGGGCCTCGACAGGTACACAAATGCTCTCATGTTGGCGCCTCATGTCAGCGGGTCGCGTGCACATGGGGCGACTCAATTTAATGAATAATGAATGGTGATGGGACGGTCGAATCGTCGTAATTAATGCTTATGTTGCTTTTAGTGGCCAGGCCCCAAGTATACTGCGCCCCTCCAAATCCCAATGTAGAAGTATTACAGCCAAAAACCTAATCAACCAGGAGCCGATATGCATATATCTTCGGCTCGTTACACGATTGTCACATGGCCCCCGCGCATAAGCATTGTAGCCGTTGCGTGGTCCTTGTGAATATTCCTGGATTAAGTAGGTACTGTAGGTATAAGCCCAAACGCCAAGCTGTACATCCCACTAAGTAGGTATATGCTGTACTGGTATCTCGGATTATACGTTACCTCCCGAGTCTTACAAAAGCACCTTAGAGGCCACACTGAGCAGCCACGCAGCATCTTGCCAGCTGGTGCCTTCTTCTCCCTTTGGTGGCGGGACTCGTGACTCGGGGAGCGTCGAGAAACCCTCGAAGTCGATGGTGCTTGCACTGCGTGGATGACTTTCTGTCTCACCATCTGTTATGTCACCATCGGCAGTATCAGAGTCTTCATCGTTTTCCTCAACCGAAAAGAGAGACCACATCCAGGCTCCTACGCCGCCACTTCGTCGCGTGACTAGCCTCCGAATAGTCGCTTCGTCTGCCTTGCTCGTATCAATCTCAATCGCCTCCAGCTTCTCGTCTAGTCCGACAAAATCTGGCCCTGGTATATTATCTTCGGTGAACTGCTGGCTGAAATAATCGCCACCAGCAACACGTTCTAGCGGTGTCCTCATTCGACTTTTGCTCCTAATCCGGCTATGTGAACGACTGCCGTAACGACTCCCGGGTGGAACAAGGTCCTCTTCGAAATCAACTACACTGTTTCGTCGGCTATTCCGTAAGCTGGCAAGCTGCCTCTCCCGAGCGAGCTCGCGTTCGTATGCCTCTTCATCAGGATCCCGCATCCCCGTGAGGCTAGTCGAGCTAGCCCGCGATGCAAGCCATGCCTGACCTTTAGATTCGCGGGCCTCTGAGCTAATCAAGGCGCCGGTCCGCAGCATCCAATCGCTATCCCTTCGTTGATCTTCGGCATGGCGATGCCGTGGGAGAGGAGAGAAACCGCTTATGGCATGASGGCCCCCCTTGTGTTTGTGAAGGTGAGTTGTAGACTTGCTTTTGCCTAATGGGACTGCCGCGTCGGGGATCGATGCACGTCTGCGAGGTGAATTGGATCGCGTTTGTGAGGGCGATTCCAGTAGTCGAGGCGTTGTTGGAGCCGATCTGCCCTGCAGGTAGGAAGGGTTGTGGTGAATGGGAGGAGCAATGAATTCGGGGAGGTATTCGGCGTCGGTTAGGGGCATCTTGGTAGTTAGGGGCGCGAGAGAGGGGTAATTAAGGTTGGTAGTCGAGCGATTCTTTTTGCGCACATGGCTGGCATGTTGTTTGTAGGCAACATCCATGTTTGGAACAATCGACTCGATATCACGGAATGCCTAATGGATAGTATACTGCAGAGATGGGACGAAAGTGAAGCCGAGGACGGGTCACAGGTCGGATGTACTAAACAAATAAGAAGCTCTGGGGCGGACCGAGATTTTCACGGGGAAATGGAGACGGGTGCCGAAACAGGGATCAGCAGACGGGAAGTCTGGGGTTGCTGGGAATAAGAGAGCTCGAGTGGTGTGCTTAACCCTTTTCATCCATTCCTCAAGAACCGAGGCTCACCGCCAGGTCATTTCTTGGATAAGTATGTAAGTATATAAACAGGGCGAGGAATTCCATCCAGCTCTCAATTGAAACACACCAGCTTCGCTACCGTTGGTAGGCTATTCCACTAATACCATACCTAATAGGTACAGTGTCTATCTACCAAGCTATTTAGCTAGTAGTGGGGATATAAACTACCTAGGTAGGTACCTAGGTGTCGAGGGGTGTCTAGCTAAGGGCTAGACCAGCCGGTGTGCTGCCGTTATAATTTTGCACAGTAGATATGGGTAGTTATAAACACTGTATATATCTACGTCACAATAGGTAGCACGGAACAGAGCAGGTAACTGACAGAGCACAGATGGGGAATATTCGAGGTAGGTACAGTATGTGGGTATATAAAAAGTCTGATGGCACTGTTCTGCAACTACCTATGCCTAATCTCAAGCAGCTTTGGCCCTAAATGTCTTGCCCAACCAATAGGTAGACTTTCGTAGGCAGGTACCGTAGAAAAACACCAACAGAGAGAGAAGATTCAAGATGCAACACCAGCATATGATCGCCGACTACGAGTAAACGTCCAGGAACAAAAATGCGGAACCTACGAAATATCCGATACAATGCCTGGAATACCAGCACAAGTTTCCAGGGCAGCGCCATTACGTCAACGTGCTGGGACCCGGCGAAAGATGAGCTTCTATGCACCCTCGGCCCAGACGCCATAGACGGTCGCATCCGACTGCTGAGGGTTTTGGAGCATGTGAGAGCCTCCTCGGTAGATGTGTAAGTGAAGCTTTTATTTCGCAACGTCGAAAAACTGAGTAAAAAAAAAATATATATATATATATTTAATACACATGTATATAACAAGTGTGGAAGCTAACTAGCTCATAGTGAGTGCCAAGAAGTCGCCTCTTGGGATGCTCCAAGCCCAAACCCGGACCTTGCTGTCGACAGGGTAGTCAGTTTGCATCACTTCGCCGACAGCTTGACAACATGCCTCGTCTTAGAAGGAGGTGATATTGTAGTCGTTCAGGAGTCGGAGAGTTCGTCTCCGGCAGACGGCGTGCACATCGAAATCATGGGCTCCATTGACGAGGGCATCACCGCCGCGAGTTGGTCGCCTGATGAGGAGCTTCTAGCCGTCACCACTAAGGCCAACACTGTGGTTTTCATGAGTCGCACGTTCGATGGCATTACGGACATGACCATGACAGCAGACGACTTGAAAGCTTCGAAGCATGTATCTGTAGGTTGGGGTAAGAAGGAAACACAGTTTCAAGGAAGAGGTGCTAAAGCACTCAGAGACCCAACCATACCTGAGAAAGTAGATCAAGGTGTCATAAGTCCCACCGATGACGGTAAAACTTCCATCAGCTGGAGAGGAGATGGTGCGTACGTTGCCATCAGCGCCATCGAGGAGGGTATCCGCAGAGTTATACGAGTGTATTCTCGAGATGGCGTATTAGACAGTGCCAGTGAACCTGTTGACCACCTGGAGAGTGCTCTGAGCTGGCGCCCATCTGGCAATTTGATGGCAAGTATTCAACGTCTCGAAGACCGAGTGGACGTCATATTTTTTGAAAGAAATGGCCTGAGACATGGCCAGTTCTCATTAAGATCTCCCGAGGGCAGGACTCTAGCGAATGATGAGATACACCTATCATGGAACTCGGACTCAACCGTACTAGCAGCCACACTTGATGACAGAATTCAGCTATGGACAATGGGAAACTATTATTGGTATCTGAAGCAGGAGATACCTGTTGAGAGTCGACTAGAGCAATTTGCGTGGCACCCTGAAAAGTCATTGCGGTTCGGCGCTGCTTTCGCAGGTAAGTTACCAGATGTCATTGCAAGATATCCTCTTCTAAAACAGCCTACAGGTAAGCTTATGCAAGCTGAGTACATCTTCGAGGTAGCTCACGGCTCTCTCACACCACCATATGACCACGGTGCCGTTGCTGTCATTGATGGTCAAAACCTCAAAGTCACCCCTTTTAGAACAGTCAATATGCCACCCCCTATGGCTAGGTTTGAGCTCTCTATTTCGTCACCTGTTATTGATGTAGCTTTCTCGCCAGCCAACACATTCATGGCCGTACTTCATCAGACTGGTGTTGATCTGTATCAGTGGACAACTAAGCAACACGGATCTTTGGCCCCACGTCTCCTTGGAGCAACAAATTTCGCGAAGGAACACTCAAGAGAACATCTCTTGCCACTTCAAGTTTGCGTGACTGAAACATTCTCTATTCACTGCCTCTGCGCCGGCGATGAGGGTCCACTAATATTTTCCCAAATGTTTGATGCATCAAGCGGTGAATTTTCACCCGCCACGACCCTATATGCTGGGTCTATGTTTGGCTTCTCTCGCTTAACACAAGCTATTTCCGAAGATGTGGTCACTCAAGATGCCTTCGGCAGGCTCCACGGAGTTGCCAGTCAGGCTGACGAATTGTACTCGGTACGCCATAACTCCCAGCTCCCTTGGAGCGAGATTTTAGACCTAGCTGGCAATATTATTGCCATAGGACTCTCGCGCAACGGACACCTGTACGCAAACACGCGTCTCCTAGTCAAAAACTGCACTTCCTTCCTGATTACGCCGGCTCATCTAATAATTACCACTACAAATCATCTTCTCAAATTTATTCACCTAGCAGATGTAGACTGTAAGTGTCTGAAAGTCTATCGTTTCTGCATATAACTGATCATCATTAGCTTTGGAAGTGCCCCCAGACGAGCCCGAGACAGACGAAAGATGTCGAAGCATCGAAAGAGGCGCCAGGCTTGTAACAGCCATGCCTACTAATATGAGTCTAGTGTTACAAATGCCGCGGGGCAATCTAGAGACAATATACCCCCGAGCCATGGTCGTAGCAGGGATCAGGAAGCTCATAGAAGCGGTTGATTATGAGAGGGCTTTTGCTTTTTGCAGGACTCAACGTGTGGATATGAATATTCTCTACGACCATAAACCAGAGCAATTTTTGGCCAACGCTGGTCTTTTCCTAGAGCAAGTCCGGGACATATCGAACATAGATCTTTTCCTCTCCTCGCTACGGTAAGTACTTGGTTTGAAGGGCGTGTAATGGTCAATTAATAACGAGAACCAAAGGAACGAGGACGTCACTCAAACTATGTACCGGGATACGAAGGCGCCCAAAGGTCTAACTTCAACCGAAGAGTCAACTCAACCAAGCATCACTGGCGAAAGTTCTTCTTCTAAGGTCAACATCATCTGCGATGCAGTCCTATCTCATCTACAAGCGCGGAAGAACAAAGATCACGGGACCTTACAGAACATTATAACAGCCCATATTTGCAAAACACCGCCTGCCTTTGAAGATGGTCTTCGGGTAGTGGCTACACTGATGAAAGAGGATGAACAGCTTGCTGAAAAAGCTGTGGAGCATATCTGTTTCTTAGGAGATGTTAACACGCTATACGATGAAGCTTTAGGCCTATATCACCTGGATTTGGCTCTTCTAGTGGCGCAACAATCACAGAGAGATCCTCGGGAATATCTCCCCTTCATCCAGAATCTACATGGGCTCCCAAAATTGCGAATGAAATTCGCTATCGACGACCACCTCAACAGACACGAAAAAGCTTTATCTCACCTGAAAGATGCACAAGACCACCAAGAAGCACAAGACTATATAGTCAAGTACTCGCTGTACCCCGCCGCCTTACAACTATACCGGTACGACGTGACAAACCTTGCTGTTCTTCGAGGTCTGTACGCAATACACCTTGAATCTAGATCGAAGTACCGAGACGCCGGCCTCATCTACGAGTCGTTGCGCGACTATGCCGCCGCTACGCGCTGCTACCGCGCAGCCGGTGTTTCCTGCTGGCGCGAATGCCTCTTCACCGCACAGCAGCAGACTCCCCCTATGTCTGCCGACGCCCTAGCCGAGCTCGCCACAACTCTCGCGGAAGCCGTGCACGAAG
>JAPUUL010000367.1:0-19962 GCA_029590625.1 Lasiodiplodia mahajangana
CAGTCGGGCGTTGGTCAGGCAGTTCTCCATGATCTCACGGTACCCTTTGAAGCCCAGGTGGATCAGGTTGTAGTACTGCACGATGACTTGGGCGCCGGGGCGGGAGAAGTTGAGCGCGAACGACTTTTCGGTGCCGCCTAGGTAGTGCAGTTCGAAGATTAGGTGCTGCGGGAGATAGGACTCGTCGCGCCAGATAATCCAGCCTACGCCGGCGTATACGAGGCCGTACTTGTGTCCGGACGTATTGATGGACTTGACACGGGGTAGCTGGAAGTTCCTATATATTATGTGAGTCATTTCAACGGGCATCTCCAATTGAGGGACTCCTCACCATTTTGGCCCGCCAGCCCCGGCGCAGGTAAAGGGCGCAACGAATCCTCCGGACGCTGCGTCGACGTGGATTGGGATATCGATACCAGTCCGCTCTTGGTACTCGTCGAGGATCTTGGAGATCTCCTCCACCGGCTCGTAGTGACCGGTATAAGTGCTTCCCATGATAACGAAGATACCAATGGTGTTCTCGTCGATGTTCTTCCTGACAAGCTCGGGGTCTAATCTATAGTTACTCCCTTTCGACACGGGGAGTATTCGCGCCTCGACATCAAAGTAGCGCGCGAACTTCTCTAGAGCCACTTGCGCGTTGGCGCCCATTATGATGTTAGGGTTCGAGGTATCCAGCCCCTTTGCCCGACGATGTTCTTGCCAGCGGCGCTTCATCGCCAAGCCGCCTAGATGAATGGCCTCCGATGAGCCCGTGGTGGCAGTTCCTACTGCTTTCTCGCCCTTGCTGACTCCCCATAACTTAGCGATAATGCTGATGCACCGCTCGTGGATCGCCATCATTGCGGGGTATTCGTCGTTGTCGGCAAAGTTCTTGGATACTTCAATAATGATTCAGTCAATTAGCGATCTCTGGAAACGAGTGGATAAATGTTGTCAATTCTCACAATTTTCTGTCATGAGCTGTGTCGCATTAGGTTCCATGTAAGTACCGACGAAGCTAGATGCCGTTAGAATAGTCACATACGCCGGGCCCTCCCGTTATTTACCTAGCAAGGTTGAGGTTCGGTCTTCCATCCAGGTCTAGCTCGTCTCGGATGAGCTGGTAGACTGTGTCGGCTGGTGCGCCATCTTCAGGTATCTGATATTTTGGCACGTTCACTTCGCTTGCATACTTGGACCCATAAGGAGTGAGATGCGACGTGGTCGTCAATTTGCGAAGATGTCTTCCCCCTTCTGTTAGATGAGCATCGTGAAGGCGCTCAATGAGCTCTTCTGGGTCAACCTATGATTTCATCAGAGGGAGTAAAGCTAATAGGGGTCGCGTAGATACTGACATGGCGAGCAAGCGGCATCGTGATTATTGTATGGGCGGTATTACCTGGCTGAATAGTGTATCAGACTACTCATGGAGCAAACATTAGAAGGAAACATGATGATGGCAGGAGCTCAAATATGCTAGAAGGCGTTTGCTGCTTTGAAGAAGTGTTCTATGACGACATGACGACGTATGAAACGCGGGAATAGTCAATCGCGCTGTCGGTCTGTGACTTAATCAAATGGACTCGCTTCCGCATCCGCGGGTCATTGATCCCCGCCCATCAAGAAAAACAAGCTTTCTGGGCGGAGCTTCAATGCGTCAATCCCCTGTAGATCCGAAACTATATTCATCTAAATATACTTGACGTAGACGATTGCGCGGAGCTTAGCGCTAGCTAGCTACTAAATAGTTAGCGATCGAACCGTAGTGCGGGGGGAGCTGTCTCCGATTGAGGCAGTACTGATCAAAGAAACTTGTATGCGCGTTTCCCCTCATTGTTTGTAAGTGTGCGATTGGAACTGAAACTGGCGAGCCAACCAGGCAGTGGCCCTGCCAATGGGTATTTTCAAGGACCATTTATATTTTAGAGTTTAGCATCGTGACTCTGGGCTTCCTGTTACTATGTGAAATGCTAAGTAATCAATATAGGATCACCAAATTAATGCCAATAGCTGCAGCTCAAAGCAAATCCTATTTCAACGAAGAAAAGAGACTTGAGACGTATATTTTAGACCCCCATAATAAGTGAATTCCCAAGTGAAGACATCGATATCGCCGTGTCTAAAAAACTACAGTCTCCGCTCTGCGACTAGGAACATTGTTGGCGTGATATTGTGATAGTGCGGGAGTTTAGCTCTCTGGAAAGGCTAGATTAATTTAGGGGTCCCTTTTCCGCGTTGTTTTTCATACGAATACTCTAATCTACCTTAGCTAGAGGGCTTCATGCCTTTTCCTCTACTCTCCCAACATATTCCACTTTCGTTACTTCTCTTCTCGTGCTACCGGACTATCTGGGAGTGCCAAGTGAAGGTAACGAGTTCCCTAGAGCGCAAGGCGATGTGTTGATTTACACGTTCCGCTTCAATATACCCCCTTGATATTAATATTAGGTGCATTGCATATAGGAGCCGTTCGCGTTTGAGGCGGCCTTTATTGGGAGTCATTTACCTTTGAGTCTCCCATAGTCTTTTCGATTTACTATTATAGAAGTGTCCTCGTCTAAAGGTCTTGGTAGTCGGCCGTCTTCTCGATTGATAAGAATGGCCTCAGTCGATTATTCAGGGATCAATAGGTTATGCGTGTAGTAATGGGGGCGGGGGCTTGAGGGTAGTATTGATAAGAGTGTAATATACCCTAGCTACCTCCAGGGTAGAATAATCGACTGCTCTGGATCGATGCGAGTGCTTTGGGGCAAGCCTCGCATGTCAATTGATCGCTTTATTGATCTTTCGCCGTACTCTCCAATCTATGCCTACATCGTCTAAGGCTTACTGAGCAAAGATTATCATTATTAGAAACCGGTTTAGTCCTCGCTACTAGATATATGAGCTAAGAATCTTCAACTGTATGAGCGGATGCTCTCTTAATGTAGAGTATAGGCTAGGCTAGTGGCCGGACCGGAGCCGGCCTAGTGCGGTGCGGCCCGAACCCTCTCCGGACCTGGTTATTTGACCAGGGTATGTTGGCTTCAGATCTCTGTAGGGGCTCCTCAAATGCTCCCAAGACTAATGGGGTCTACCTATTGGGCTCCGGTCTTGCCTAATTAGTCTGGGCGGGCTTTTCCTTTCTAACAACTTAGAATTGGTTGTAACGGATATAGGACGGGATTGCTATCGTTCGATATCATAGGGTATAAGCTCGCTTGGTATATACATAATTATTTCAGCCTTATATGACAAAAGTACCTGGAAACATTGGGGAAAAGTGTGAGGGCAATGGCGGGTCATGTAGGGACTAGCACGTGGAAATTCTGACCATCTTCTGATTGCAGCTAGTTGGTCAGCGCTTAGATCTCAGCTGCCATCCTTTCTACATCATTAGTCTTCGTTTCAGGTTATTTTAAGCCTATCTTTACAAAAGAGTGATGTTTCTTCAATTACTATGTTCTATTTGCGCATATTCAAAAAGGTGAAAGTCGCTGTAGTTGTGTCTTGATGATTGTGATAGATCGCCTGCATCGCCCTATTCTATGAGTGAATTTCCCAACATCTCGACAGCTTTACGAAGGTCTACAGCTTAATATGAATCTAGCCCTCTCTATCTTTACCGGTATGACGTTTGCAGCATGCAGTGAGACTTGAGTAGAGCCTCTTATCCAGTTATCATATGCGACCTACCCCGCGGCCAGCCCCCANTTTGCCACGATGGTCGATCCGCTAACGAGAAAGGGCTGAATTGCCAAGCCCATTGTATGCGTAATACCTAGTGAGATGAAGTGTTGGTCTGACTAAGACGGTTGCTAACCTTAGATAGAACCTCTGTATTTCTGTAAGCCTGCTACATACTAACTCCAAAACCGGTTTTCCGGCGAACGATGGGTGACACTCGGGCAGACATTGGGGAGGGGGAGCCTTTGATAACAGCATCGAGGACCGTCCAATGCGGAACCGTGGCTCCGGTCGCAACCGGTCAAAGAGCCTCATTTGGACATTTATTGAGTCGGCAATTGGTTGCAAGCAAGGTGATCGTCCTCCCCACCTAGGTGATGCGAGGCAGCCGAGGCGTTCGCTCTAAATTTAACCCAATAGAAGCATATACTATCGATCTGTTGGCGTGAGATGCAGTAGTCGCACACCATCATCAAGAACGCCAAGCAACACGGCTTGGTGAATGCGATTGGCGGTATGCGTACCCTCCCTCTGGGTGACCGGACTTTCTCTATCTTTGTCCTATGCGAAGAGTGAAGGGCCCTAGGGTCCTTGAGGCTCGATTAAAAGAGCGGGGGGCTGCGTTTTGGTGATACTTTTCTCCTCAGTGCCTCTCCTACGGCTTCATCGCGCGATAACACGGGCGTGTCAACTCTCGAGCGATGGCCTACCCGCATAGCAATAATGAATATTTCTACAACGGGCGGGGACATATGATTCCCCCAAACGATCAGCCCATCCCCACGCCATATAGCGAAGAATCAACGGCGCATAAAGAGTTCGGTTCCCAAGGACAGATATTATATTCTCAGCTACCTCACGCAACTGCATATGTCCCTTCCCACCAAAGAGAATGGAGTGGAAGCTCGACGTCGACTCACATTTCCTCAGGGAAGCCTTTCTTGCCATCTTCCACGAGCTCAGTGAAGAAGGGTCGCCTACTCAGTACCGACGGCTCGTGGATCCCTGAGATTACCGCCATCACAATTGCTCTAGGAGCGGTCGGATCTATACTGGGAGTTTTGGCAAAGTTTAACGGACATGCCCTCCCAGAATGGCCGTATTCCATCACACTCAACGCGCTTATCGCTTTTCTCGCTACTGTTATCACAGCCACTATGAACCTCTCGCTACAGAATAGCATGAGCCAGCTCAAATGGATCAGATTCAATGAAGCTAAGACTCGGCTCTCCAATATGGAGTCATTTGATGATGCGAGCCGCGGGACTTNGGGGGGCTATTAAGCTATTGTTCACACTTCGCGGAGGGTAAGTCCGTCCGCCCGAGCATCAATCCATCATATGAGTCTACAGAATTGACACATGGATAACCTAGCATCCTTGGTTCTTTTGGAGCAACGGTCTCTATCACTGCCCTGTTGCTGGGACCTTTCGCACAGCAGGTTGTCACATATCAAACAAGGGATGTAGAGACTCACCAAGCAGCAACAGTCACTCGGGCACTCAACTATACCGGAGCGCTTCCAGGAAATTCATCGTCAAGTTAGTCTTCTCCATTATTTACCTCAGTAGCCTCCGAGCTAATTGACGAAACAGCCGGCTTTGTGCCCCTGCTGCCCGTGAAGTCGGCCGTATACAACGGTTTGTTCGCCGAGAACGGTCGGCCAGGCGCGGCGCTCGCATTCGAATGCCAGACCGGGAATTGTACTTGGGAGCACTACGACACGCTTGGCGTATGTGCCGAGTGTGTAGACTTGACCCCTTTTATACAGGAGTTCTGCGCACCGGGGGCGGACCCCAACGATTGTGGATGGCAAGTGCCACAGGGTGGTAGACTGAACGACCGTACGGAAGTCTTCAGTTTAGCGTCTCAAATACCATCAGCACGAGGCGATCAGCCACATTCGTCTATGGTGCGACTTATCTTCATGGGGACGGAAGCGTTCAATGGAACACCCGGGGAGATAAAGCCCTGGTCGCGACAATGCACGGTATCGGCGTGCCTCCAGACGTTGCAGACTACTGTCTCGAATGGTATCATGGACGAAGAGATCGTTGGTGAGCCCCAGATAAACCACACTGTTCTCGATAACACCAACCTTGAGGACGGCCGTGATCACGGCATTTACGTTGTTGGGGGTGATGGAACGGAGTACCTACTTAGCATCGAGGCTATGCTGGGTATACGCGGGTGGTTCTCTACTCTGTTTGCGGACGGATCTGCTAGTCGTAGCAATGCGTCGTACGAGCGTACTGTCACTAGCAACAGCGTTGTCGTGAACCTTACAGTTGGTATCTCGAGTGGCGAGACATTCTTCGACACGGACGTTGTGACGGCATTCTATTGGAACTACTACGAATACCCTGACGGCCTCGACCTGCTAGTCAGCGACTTGGCGACGTCGATGACGGTTGCATTCCGTAGCTTCATAGGTGCTGTGCCAGTCTCTGGGCGCGCGATATATACGCAATCGTATGTGCATGTGCGCTGGGGTTTTGCTGTCGTCCCTATCATTGTCGTTGTTGGCGCGGCGCTGTTCCTTGTCGCGGCGATTTACCAATCCAAGAGGTCGACTACAAAGGTTTGGAAGAGCAGCGCGCTGGCGATGCTGTTTCATGGCCTTGACGATACGGCTAAGAGTCGTTTTTCGTATGCTACAACGCTGCCGGAACAGAAGGCAGAGGCACGTCTTACGAAGGTTAAGCTTGAAGAGTTGGACGACGGTACCCTGCTGAGGATGTAGGACTACGCTCACTAACTTAGATGGCATAGAAGGAATGTTTGTCTCCATGATTTCAATATTTTAAGCTTTGTAATAGCATTTACTTTCGTACTTGTCATTGCTAGTGTAGTACTATTAACAATCCATTCCTTCAGCCTCCTAGAATTCGATAACCTCTACACTCACGCTTAGGCGCTATAAGCGAATAGGAGTATTGGGGTCTTTTGCTTATTGATTTTATTTGATTATTTTCGAACCCTATGACTACAGTACGACCGGTCGCCATCCTCCTAGGATATTCTCCGGGTCCTTGTATTCAGCAATAACCTTCTCATCCCTTGGCAAAATCAATTGCCTGGATATATTCAACCTCTGAGATGTATCAACCGGCCGACCTTGTAGGTCCGTAGTGTTGAACTCCCAGAACTTCACATTGCTGCTATCAAAAGGGGGCCCTTGCACGGGACCCCAACCTTCCGGGGAGATCTTGTCCGTCTTTGTATTAATGAGCACCATCTCGGCGTAGGGCCAGTTATCCATAACGCCACCTGAGTTATCAGGAAGGCGCGCTAGCGTCGTGTCGCCTTGTAGACCGACAATGGTGCTATCGACAAAAACATTGCCGTGAATTCCTTGGACGGTGCGCGTCCACGTCACTGCACCGATGGATTCGATTCTGCTCCGCAACCAATACGCGCTTGCATATCCCAACACAGTATCCCCTGTGCCAGTCAATGTGCTGTCGGTCACGTAGAGCGTGCCGTAGGTCGTTAGGGCATCGCCGGCCCCGTTGAGAGTCATGTGGTCTAATATGATCCGCGCACCATCGACCAGCAGGGCCTCGGCCTGGCCGGGATAGTAGTTGTTGATGGTGAAGCTACTAAGTTGCAAGTCTGCACCTCCGCGAAAGGAGAATGCCGGACGTCGGGAGGGGCCCTGTCTATTCGGGGGATTGAAAGCACTATTGTTGGGATACCCGACAATGGTCTTTCCGCGGTTCTGGCCGCGGATGAGCAGATTTGTCTTGTATTGCCAGAACACAAGTTCTTCGTAATTTCCATTTTTGATATAAATGGTAGTGCGCTTGGTTGGGTTAGCGGGCGCCCAGTCAATCGCCCCTTGGACTGTGTTGAAGTCTCCAGAGCCGTCTGCTGCTACCACGACCTTTGTCGCGCTGGCCCTTGGGCCATGGGATTTCGTCGAGAAGCTCCATGGCCGGTCTTGAGTAAACCCAACGAACGAGCCATTAGATAACTTCAATACACCAGGCTCGATTTCGACGAGATACATGCGTCCATAAGCGAGCTTGTTATTGTGCAAGTATATAGTCGCAGTGTTGTTCCGGACGATTATGGGATAGAAGTAGAAGTCTAGACCGCCGATGATGTTGGTTTGATATTTCGTCGTGTCCGTATAGTTAGCTTTGGTAGACCCGTTCCCGTAGGGACTTGGGGAGAACGGAATAGACAGGTCTAGGGTATCAACGAGCTTCTGGTCTTCCGAATCGTAGACGTTTACTCTACCGGACGAACCAATCTCCGGCGGAGATGAGAATGTAAGCTTTAGCTGCACATCTGGATTGATAATATCGTGCTGCCCGTCCGCAGGATATAGGCGACTGTCTTTACCGGGAGAATCTATCCCCAGTGTAGTTCCCCTTGTCGCCGTTACTGCAACGGTCAGGACAAAAAGAACCCTCATCTTAGTTCAAGAAATATCGACTTAAATATGCCACATCCATAATCTATCGGCGCATGGAATGTTAAATAATTCCCATGGTAACTAAGGTTCTGCTCAAAGTTGAGGGGTGTCGGAATAAAGAAGACCGAAATTGGACATGTATTTTCCCATGACCTTGCAGGATCGCTATGAATGGATCTCAATATTTACCCATACATGCGGGGGAGATCTTCGTACCCCAAGATTTTGTGTTCTCAGGGAACCCGGTATGATGCACGATGGGGAGCTTAGTTTTAGCTAGCCACTGCCATTGGTGAGTGTAATGACTCTCTCTATCGCAACGTTATCCTGTGAATTGAACGATCAGGATTAATTGAATTAGAAATTCATCCTTTGCATTTGATTTTCACATACGGGAGGCGAAGTTCAGCAGCGAGCCCATCACAAGCAAGGTCGCCAATATGAGCAGATATCGAGCATCCACTAACGCACCTGACCCGTGTTGCCGTCTGGGCGAAACGACCGAATGAACGCGGGGACTTCGACTTCCCTATTTACAAGAAGATAGGGATAGCCCATCTTTATACGTTAGCATGGTGTACATCGAGAAGGGATCTATCGCGCTTGCCTGGCATTGCATGGCTAAAGAAGGTATGGTGATAGCCTCTCTTACACGATCCATATCACTGTGTTTACTAAAGGGGAAGAACGACTAAAATATGTGGTACAGAATGTGAACCTGTTCATTACTTAGTCGCTCGGCTGGTCTAGGGAGAATATTCAGTAAACGAAAGATATTAACGAGAGTCTTCAGCTTGTGACACTAGACATCTGATAAGGTTCATTCGGTTCCTTTCGTTTCCCGCACTTCAGTAAAAATTAACTACGCAACAACCAAGTATTGATCGGCCCCTGATTAGGGGTACATCTTACCGCCTCAAAACTTTAGCCTAGGTCAAACTGGAGACGAGGGTAAATCCCGCTGCAGCTCGGAGGTTAAGAAAGCAAAGCTTACAAACAACATACTCACGGAGGCTATTATTAATGCTCGAGATTTGATCGCGAGGGTATATAATGTGTTGAGATATCCCTGAATTGAAGCCTGAAAATCATCCGAAATCCAACAACTTTCTTCATCATCCTGAGACTTCCTTCTTGTTTAGTGATAATCTCTCCAGAACACAACCTCTTAACATAGAAATATGGCACCCATTACTTTCGGTGCTCTCGTCTACAACTACCAGGCGATCGATGTATTGGGGCCAACTGACCTCATCAATTCGGCAAGCCAGGGTATTTTGGGTGCTCGTGAGTGATATCCTCATAAATTATCCCCTAAAGTCATGCTCTAGAGGCTGTGCACTACTATGACTCTTTTTGATATCGAATGAATATAAGTGGACACGCTAACCCGGTGATATTTTAGTTAAAACTTACGGGCCGATTGACGATGAGACTTTCTCGCGAGCGCCACAGGTTACTTTCCATCACATTGGGCTCTCCAGGGAACCTGTCGCTATGCTTTCAAGCAATGTCACGATTGTACCAACCACGACTGTCGATGATTGCCCGGAAATAGACTACCTAATTCTAGGAGGGCCGGCCCCGGACGGCTTTGAGCTTCATCCGAAGTACGCTGAATTCATCCGCCGCCATGTCGCAGCTGGGAAGCTTCTATTCACCAATGTGAGTTATCATTTTTTTCCTTCTGGTGTCGGTTTTAAGAAGGACATTGCATAATAAGATTCCTTCTTCGAACTCGCGGTATTATTCATACCCCAAGTATTACCTCGAATACGGAATTCTAACTCTAGTTGGTGAAGTGTACTGGCGCATACGTGGCTGCGTTGGCCGGCGTTCTAGACGGGAAGAACGCAACGATTAACCACGTCGAGTACGAATGGGTGAAGAAGCGTTTCCCTCAAGTTAAATGGACATTGAAACAGTGGGTTGTTGATGGAAATATCTGGACTGGATCGGGCGCGGTTGCGGGAATGGACATGTTCGCTCATTGGATCGAAGAAAACTTTGGCCAAGATGTTATGACTGCTGGCGCTATGGGCCTGGATTTCGAGCCAAGGGACATTGATGGCTTTTTGACCGTTCTTCCCAAGAGATATGATGCCGATGGGAAGCAGATCACCACGCACGTGTACAAGTACTACGATCAGTATTAGACTTTCCCGAGGCTGGGTATTGTTGGCCGACTGGTAGTATAGACTTAAGGACTGCTAGATAGAAACCCTCCCTCCTCTAACTGGCATGAGGAACGGTGTAGCTAATGCTATTAGCTACAATATATGACGCTGGCTTTATTATTCCGCCAAAATGTTATAGAACTGTGATTTTGGAAGTAATTGGACGAGATTTAATGTTACCCATTCCAAAACTAAATAAATAAGGGATGTAATAATAAAATACCCCTATTAATATTTACCCCTGATTTTGCGCTGCAACCGTAGATAGTACTAGTGGAGTGTTACCCCCGCATCCAACTGTACCCAACCAAGCCTAATCCGACATTCTACAACTCCAGGCTGATAATGACTTGACTACCGAAACCAGTTTTAGTATTTTCAGCTCATATAAACTCTCAAATCCTCAAACTGAAGGAACCATGGCTACGGGTTCTTTGGGGATGAAAGGTGAAGCTCTTTCCGGGACCTCACGATGCTCTGTCTGCAACAACTTGCAAAGACTGGATCGGAATGGCCGTCCTTGGAGACTGGAAACAACACTTCCAAAGCTTGACTCTTCCATAGCTTCAGGTTGCCGATTCTGCGAGCTCCTTCTTCGTGGAATAAATANTTTTTATGCCACAATGGGACACCCAAGAGCGAGCCAAAACCTACGTATACGAATATGAGGCAGACCTTCCGTTTGAAGGGCTTCTTGTGTGCGTCGACTGTTCTGGGACTAACAGCGGCGTCCGTGTGCAGCTAGCGGTAGACTTCTTCACACTAGAACGTAAGGGCACAGTTTTATGCATTATTATAATATCTCGTTGATCCCTTCTTAGTGACTAAATGCCCTTGGACGTCCATCGGCGTAGGCTCCGAGATCTGTGGCAATACATCTTCAGATGCCGCTTTTGCAAAAATCTCGCAATGGTTACAAGAGTGCAAGCGGAATCATACATGCTACAACGATGGTCGGGCTACTCCATTGCCAAAGCGTGTGGTCTACGTCGGTGACCCTGACAGCGACCAGCTTAGGCTATACGAGACAGAAAATGAACCGGCGAAATACATGTGTCTCAGCCATTGCTGGGGTACGGCGCAAGTAATCAAGACGACGACTGCAACCCTCCGGCAATACAAGGACAGTATCCCCTGGGCCGACTTGTCCACCACTTTCCAACATGCCATCACCATCACCCGAAAACTTGGGATTCAGTATATCTGGGTTGATTCTCTTTGCATCATACAAGATAGTGACGAGGATTGGCGTACTGAGTCCTCTAAAATGGCCTCCATCTACGAAAACTCATACCTAACGGTCGCTGCAACCAAGTCTGGCGGCGGCTCGGGTGGTTGCTTTTCAACTGCTTCTCTTGAGTACAAGGCAATAAAGCTGCAGTGTGAGGATGATAGTGGATTACAGCATCCTGTATACGTCCGGAGGAATTTGCACGACAACTACAACGTTGGTCCTGGAAATAACCCGTTGTTGAAGCGCGGTTGGGTTTTCCAAGAACGGCTCCTCTCGCCACGAGTCCTCCACTTCGGGATGCAGGAGTTGCTCTGGGAATGCAAAGAGGTCGCAGCATGCGAATGTTCCTATGTCAAAAGTAGTAAAGAGCTGCTATTATCCTCGGTATCCGAATACCTCCTGAGGCAGATGCTTGGGAAATTATCCCACGGTGTCAAGCTGGCGTCTCAATCACCGCAGGTGTTAAGGGATAGATGGCACGAGATTGTGGCAGAATACTCGACGCTCGACCTGACGTTCGACAGGGACACTTTTCCCGCCCTATCTGGCGTTGCAAAGCAGATGCAACGTGCCAGAGGCTCGAGGTACCTAGCGGGACTTTGGGAAGACAACTTGATTGAAGACCTGTTGTGGGGGACCTTCTCTTTATACGCGGACAGGCCATCGAAGTGGAGAGCACCAACCTGGTCGTGGGCTTCCGTAAACGGAAGGATTCAATACAATTCCGATTCAAGCGAGGACAAACGAGTATTCGCTCAGGTTTTGGATGTCCAATGCGCTCCTCTCGCTTCTGATAGCACTGCAGAGCTGGAATCTGCAACTCTTGTCGTGTCGGGCTATATGGCAACTGCAGTGCTCTGCGCTAACCTTAAGAATGACGCAAAGGGTGTGTATCGCTATGGTATTGAGGTCGATGATGGGCAGAGCTACAGCTTTAAAAGCGACTATACGCTTCCTGATGGCGGCATAGAGGCGAGGGAGGTATTTTATTGCCTGTGGGTGCGTCGAAAAGGGTCTAATAGTCCGTATTGGACTTGTGATTGCCTCGTTCTGAGATGTGTGGACGTGGCTGAACAGATCTATGAAAGGGTTGGGTTAGCATCGCTAACGAAGCCTTACCTATCTATACTTGCCGGTGACGAGGCCTTCCATAGTATGGATAAAACCAACCGAGTCACGATTAAGATTAGATAGTAGGGGGATCGAGCAGCTAGGATATATAGAGATGGCCTTTGCAGAACCCCATGTAGCGCTGAGAACGAGGAAATTCACCTGTATTCTCGCATAAGGACTTTGATGCGGGTTTTCGCCTTGAGTAAACATTAAAGGGGTAAGAGGATTGGATGGAGGTATTTGTTAGTGGACTGCCTTTCGGCACTTTACGGATTCGGACCTCGTCTTAGCGTATATAAATCAGCCGTAAGGTGATTTGGGGCATGATGTGAAGAAAGGCGCACTGCTAGGTAGAAGTGCGGGAGAAGCGGTATCCAGTATAAGACTTAGTAGAGAGATAGACCAATCGGTCCTTAAATGATCCAGGTTGTAATAAGTGAGACTGGGTTATTGATACACATGGCGGAAGCTCAGCTCTGAAGGGTCGATTCATATAGCATCCCAACAGTAGCAAAGTAGACTTTGTTATCGCTGATGGAACTCTTCTCCTCGTGTAATAATGATATCATCTCTAACAGTGTCGGCAATTAGTCCGCGACACACCATCTTGCACACAACGATATTTAGCCGCCCGTGCTACGATACGAGATGAATTATAAATGATAGGGGAGCTGCTCAAAGGAGATGCGACAAGCTGTACGGGCTAGAAATTTGCGGTGACCGAAGCTAGCTGTGTGATAATGCAGCTGTTACAGTGGCTCGACGGGATAGAGAGCCTAGACATGGGTACGGCTGTAGGACTCAATCTAGCATTGACTTGTTCTATTGCTATTGGAGTTGATGCGAGATTACATACTCCCAGAGCTCGCCGTCGGTGAGCGTGTTGCTATATTGTATCACAATATGCACTTTTCCTCTCCTCTCTGATACAATCGCTATTTTCAATGAACTTAGGGCGCGCGACAAACATCGAATGAAGATGGGGATTATATGAATGTGCCTCCGAGACGGTGTTGGAGTTAGACGCAAGATCAAAATGACTATAGCAACGGGTAGAGAGGTATTACTAAGAATCGCATTACCCGAGAGTTGGGAGTTAGAGCAGTAGAGCTGAATCACGTGGCATACTCGAGTATAAACAACGGCTAACACATTCGACGGTGCAGCATGCACCAAGTTCAGAGCTTCTCCTTTACTATATTATCGCCCAGGCCCCCTATACAGGCCCCTCCCAGGTCCTAGCGCCGGTAGTTTTCTCGCCTGTCTTCGCCTGTCCTAGCGAGATTTTGGAGGGGCTGTGGAGGTGCAGCTGAAAAGTTAGGCAATGCGTCGGCCTAAAGTTCTCATTTCTTACATTTCGAATGAATCGTAGCGGGACTAAGCTGTTTTCTAGGACTCATACACCTGATTCTTGATACGTTATCTGGATACTCTGAACTTATCTATACGTTTTCATGCGTCTTCGGCGTATTGGGAAGATTAAGCGGAATAAGATGGGCGTCTGCCCGCTCTCCAACCTCCTAGTCATCAAGACGAAACTACCACTTACAAGAGTATCCGACTCAACCCTTTTTCGGCGACCCGGCCGTGACTCAAAGCTACAAATAGAACAGCAATAACTAGTTGGAATTAGTGTTGTAGTCGATCGCCGCCGAAAGGAGTTGGCTAACGTTCAAGTTAATTTGTGCCGACGCCACGAAGCTCTCAGCCGTGCCGTAGGTCTTAGCTCTCTGCAGTAGTGGAAACTAGAATGTCTTGTTTAGAAGATTTTGATGCTTCTAGTGTCCTAGCTGAATGTAGGTCGAGCATACTATGATACGTTTCTGCAAGGTTGATACCTTATCACACATCGGCTCATACACGCTTCAGTTTAGGCTAGGAGAAATTTGATACGGCGATCCCTTCTTGAGCATGGCTTCCTAACGGCTCTAAACGCATTAAAAGGCGCCCGAGTCTCGAGTTCTCGAGTATATTTGGGATGTAGAACTCGTCGGGCATTTCTTCGATACCCATTCATCTAAGTCTTCAGTCATTCTCTTCATACACTTCCAGTCTCTCCTTTAATCCCTTCATTCATTCTCTTCATATACTACTAACCCAGTCTCTCTTTCGACTACTTCTTCATTCACCATGTCTTACTCTAACGGAAAGCCAAGCGCCACCCGCGCCCTACTTGACGACAACGATGTTCAATTCTGGACCGATGCGCTTAACGATGTCGCCGCTCGCCCTGCCGAAGTTCTCATGTCCGCATCGCCTGAGGGAGCTGGAAGCTGGTTCACTAGCTTCTTCTCCTGCCTTGACCCTGTCGACGAATGTGCGGTCACCTGGTGTCTGCCCTCGGTCACCTTCGGTAAGACGCACCACCGCATGACCAAGGACGTCAACCTTGTTGGTTACAAGCCTGTGAACACTTCCGTAAGTTGTGTCTCACTAGATATTTGAAGGGAACTGCTCTGACAGCGATCTGTAGTGTCTCTTTTTCTGCGGCGCCTCCCACTGCGGTGGTTGGTGGCTCCCTACCCTCCTCCAGCGTGTTGAGATCCGCAAGCGATACAACTTGCAAGGAAACTTCCTCGTCGATCTCGCTATGTCCTGCTGCTGCCACACCTGTGTTCTCGTGCAGAACGGCAAGGAGGTCGCTCATCGGGCCACGGCTAGCAAGCTTGATACTGCCGGCTACCAGGCCAACTCGCAAAGCATGGTCTACCCCACGGAGCACTAAGCTTGAGGGTACTCTACATAAGACGGGCTATGGGCTACACGCCGTGACAAATTATAAGGCACTCTAGACTGATGAACATATTTCGTTTATTCATTCGGGCACCGTTTAAGGCTAGGGTATCATCTAATTATGACTAATGAGAGGTAGTGCGTGTATGCAGCACAAGCAGTTGTGGTTATAGTTCATGGGGACTGCTATTCTTATTTCCTGTTGATTCTTTGTTGGTTTCTATATGTTACTCCTTACTAGACTATCCTCCTACGTAGTAAGGCTGGTCCTCCTAGCCTGTCCTTGCTGTTACGAATTGACTGTGTAGAGTAATATGAATCGTTTTCTGTCTACTATAAAGATGCTCACGAGATATTTAGTTTAGCTTCATCTCTTGTACGCGGTCAGATAACACATTCTGCCCCGTACATATTATTCTCTACGTGCAGCGTCAATTTCCTGACAAGAACTGACAAGAATCAGCGACATCCCTTTCTCTTCTGTTATGTGCATGAAGGGTTAGTTAGTTTCCCAACTAATTGTGGCTCATCCTCTTTATCTAGGTCTTCCCCGAAATTGTCAGTTTATGGCCAACGACTGATGAACACCGAACGTCGAATACTATTTGTGGCCGCCCTGCGCCAATTTTCATTATCAACGCACTGACACTTTACTATACACATAAATAACAGCACATTTCATTGAGAAGGATTGCGCTTCGAAGCACGGCATTATCTCGTGGGTGAGGAGTGATTAGTATACTAGAGTTAACTTTTGATGCCATGCATTAGCATGTTCTAAGCTATTAGTCTGTTTAATGCTTCCAAGCCCAAGAGATGTGCCCCGCCCCCCACACGCCCCTGCAAGGACCCCTATTCATGAAGATAGATACCTGGGTAGCAATGTGGCCATCGCAGCCAAGAAAGTAATTATCTCGCCCTCCTTGAGAATATACACCTCAGCACAGTGTTAGCGCGCTTCCAAGGCTAGCGTGCACTCTACACACTTTACTTTATCGAACCCGCTAGCTCCGGAGTTGTCACCTTCACGTTTCCGAATTTAGTCGCGCACTAAAACCAAGCGATTCGTCATGTATCAATTAAGTGGAAGCTTTGATGAAGTTGGCCAAGTATGGCTATTATGTAGATGATTAGGGATATTGGGGTAGTAATAGCTCTCGGCCGCCACCCCCAATGCAGTAGCTAAATATAATCCGTCGAGGTATAGGTATCTAGGTATATCTATCCCCGGTAGATATCGAAGTAGGTCGGCAAGGAGCGGGTAGGACGAACCCCTCCGTAGTCATACCGGGGCAAAACCGGAAGAGGGAAATCGGAGCTCAGCAGCAAATGGCCATGTAACCCTATCCTAGAACTACGCTGTGTAGGTATGTATTTACAAGAAGCTTCCATTTCATTTTATACCCGGTACTATCTAGATACTACCTACCCGATATCGCCTTCACACCTTAGGTAGGTATTCCGATATGAGAGGAGGATAGTAACGGAACAGTGCCGATCATCTACCTCAGCAGAAACAGTATGATCGCAAAAGAAGGGCCAACGGTTTATTGCAATGACGACATTCAATGATTACGTCATGTCTAGGCATGTTGATAACAATTGTACTTGCCCGACCTGCCTCGACAAGAGCGCCTATCTATATCTCGTACTTGCTGTATTGCCCACTATCGCTGTTTCAATAGAAGATTAGCTTCAGCTCCCTTTCTTGATGTGTGCCGATCACGTCATTAGCTTTATAGATCGTAGTGCGCCTTCTGTACGCCTATTGTTCCCCAGACAAGCTAGCGCTACTGCGATTAGAGGGATTGTGGGTATCTCGATCGGTACCTAGGTAGACTCACGCTTAAGTCGATGGTTTCGGAGGCCGATACAACCCAGCCCTACACATCTCCAAATATAACACCCCACCATCAACCGACCGATCCTGAACTTGTCTTATATTAAAGAAGATTCGTAGCTGGCTTTTTACCATTAGAAGTGCATAGGGAATTGTTCAAGTCCCAACTCGATCTTGAATAAGATAATAGACCAAACCAATTGCTCTCTTCCTCCCGCTAGAGGGATCCTTGGCTAGGGCCACATACGTTCACAATGGGCGCGTTCTTCGAAGAGATCCCCGAGCATGTGATGGACTGGATCATCAAGCAGAAGATCTTCTGGGTCTCGACTGCTCCGCTTTCTAGGCAGTAAGTAGTGCATGATACTGCTTGAGTTCTTCCCAGCCCGCCAATTGCTAGACGCATGTTCTGATCCTATCCCGGTCATACCGGGCGAGCAAACTCCTTATCACCCGAGCGCCGGGTGAAGCGCTAATGGTTCGGGCGTGAAAGAACCGCGGCTAACATTTGAATAGTGGCCATGTTAACGTATCTCCAAAGGGCGGTGATTGCTTTGGCGTCCCGGATAGAAGAACATTCTGGTATATGGATATGTGAGTATGATCTTCGCATTCCATTTTCAAGCACATGGCACCTTTCTTTGGCATGGGTGCTTTAAGAAATACTGACCCTGACTACGGCAGGACGGGATCGGGGAACGAGACGATATCACACCTAGTGGAGCCCGGTAATGGACGTATTACGATTCGTGAGTGGCCTTTCGAGAGTCCGCGCTAGACGCTCTCCCTTAGAATGCCGTCGCTTTCTGTTCCCCCTCATCGGGATGTATAGATATGGGCGGATAATACGGGCAACACTACTAACCGAGACATTCCATAGTGTTCAATGCATTTGAAGGCCCACCCCGCATTCTCAGACTATGGGGCAAAGGTAGAGTTCTAGAATACGGCACACCGGAATTCACCGAGATCGTGGCGCGTGAGAACATCAAAACAATGCCAGGCACGCGGTCCGTGATCGTCGTCGACATCCACCAAGTCGGGACCTCTTGCGGCTACCAAGTGCCATTCTTCTCCTTCGTCGAACACCGTCGCGTGCTCGAGGACTACTTCAAGACCAAGGTCGCTAAATACGAGCGAGGGATCGAAAAGGAGAGCATGGACCGGTACTGGGCTCTCAAGAATGCCTGGAGCATGGACGGACTGCCTGGCATGAGCCGCGGACTGAAGGCTGGCAAGGAATTCTCCATCGAGCCCGTCAAGAAGATGGTGGGCAAGTTGGCGCCGAAGAACGGTGGCGCGACGGGCGAACTGCATGTCGCGTACATGATCATTGCGCTGCTTATCGCCCTGGTCGCTATTCTGGCTGCGACCCATCCGGCGTTTGAGTATTTCCCTGCCCAGAGACGCATGCAAGACTTGCTGTCGCAAGCTACTTCTATCCCTAATGGCCTCTTCCCGAGCGCCGCAAGGGTGCTATAACGGCCCGCTTCATTTTGCAATTGATCCTCGGTACATAACGTGGTGGATTCGTTGCGACTTTCCCTTTCTTATTAACCTTGATACTGCATCTTATTTAACGACACACTCACTCGCCCTACACACCGTCGTCACAGGAGGGCCCTGTAATAACTGACGGCTTTGCTTTCATCACTAGTTATGTTCGATGATAACGAGTTTATGAACTTTTATGAAGAGTGGTTGTCAAGCATGAGATTGATTACAGTATTGTAGAGGCAGATAGGTCGGGGTGCATTGTGTACTGCATCAAGTTCTTCTCATTCGGAATAATGACGGATTCCATAGCAATAGGGGTGAAGCAAACTCCCCGAACTCGTCGCCGCGTCACGTTTGCAGCCAGTGATGTCGAGTTTCGATTATACTCTGTATTGATGTTTTTCAACCTAGCCCCCAGGATTTGATATCATGAAGATCCGATGTGAAATACCGTACGCTAGCTCTTGATTCCCTGCTTCATCATTCTGGCCCAGGCTAGCGTAAGGCGCCTCATTATATGTACCGATCCGCAGCCATTACCGTGTGTATACCTATCTTCAATCACCCGAGAATTGTACCATGGAACCTTTTACCCCCCTCGGCCACTAGCCTACTTAATCATCACACGCTGCTCACCCCCTTCTTTCTTCTTCGGGATGTGTCTGTCGATACAGACCCCCTTAATCTTATAATTATCAAGCGGGTGCCGCCGACATATAAGCAAGTTCCCAGCCTCGGTGCGCACATACCCGTAGTTCCTCAGAATGTGCATCATCGAGTTATGCGTGAAGTCGGCCCTGATCAGCGCCCTGCCCGTGGGACAGAACTTGACAGGCTGCACCCACTCGCCGTCCTTGGTCCGGCGACACAGCGCGGCGTAGCTCGGGTGGAAGTCGAGGTCGCCGCCAAACGCGACTAAATTGAACGTCTTGCCCAGGTCACCGATCTGCACCAATCCCAGGCCGTCGTTGAGCGTGATCCGGTCGTCGCGGTCGCACCGCGCGCTGACGTCGCCGAGGGAACTGTGCTCGACGGCCGTGAGGGCCTCGAAGAGGAGGCTGAAGGGCGCCGTGACGGTGCACCCGCAATTGACGCGCAGCTCGCAGGAGATCCTGGCCGTGCTGCCGTGCGCGAGGCGCGACTCGCACTCGGTGATGGCGCCGAAGCGGTAGTGCATCGAGAGATTGTGCGGGCGTAGGAATAAGGGGCAGTTCGGGTCGGCCCAGGGCGTGCCGGAGACGCAGCGTTCCGGCCACCGCCACTAGAAGAACACGCGGAGTTAGTTAGTTATTGCCCC